>SZWC01002438.1:100623-148864 GCA_023375785.1 Penium margaritaceum
CAGCAGCAGCAGCAGTCCGGGCAGCAGAGAGGCAAGAAGAAGGGCAAGTGCCACTATTGCCAGAAAGAGGGGCACTACAAGAAAGAGTGCTTCAAGTTCAAGAGGGACCAGAAGGAGCAGCAGCAGCAGCAGGAGCAAAAGCAGCAATCTCCACAGCAACAGCAGCAACAGTCACAGCAAGGCCAGCAGCAGTAGCACCAGCAGAACTAGACTGGCGTGTGCCATTTTGGCAATATGAACGTTGCCAAGGAGGTGCGCGACTACCATTTCATGGCGAAGTCTGACATGTCGCAGAAGGAAAAGGTGGATCTCGCGTGGTACAAGGACTTGGGGTGTACCAAGAGTCTGATGCACCACAAGGAGTGGTTCACGCAGCTGCTCTCCATTCCCTCCCGTCCGATTGCTTTGGGTGATGATCCGGTGGTGTATGCTGAGGGGATTGGGATTGTGGAGATGTGGTTGGAGACCCCGCGTGGCATTGAAGTGGGAGTTTTCCATGGCGTGTTGTATGTACCTGATGCTGCGTTCAACCTTCTCTCAGTGTCCTCTCTCACCAACACAGGACTACACATTGTTTTTTACGATGATTATGGCTACATCCTGAACAAGGAAACAGGAGAGGAGTTGGCCAAGTTGGTGAAGGAGGGCGACATGTACCGCCTGCTGGGGACGACCAAGATCCCGCATGAGCAGAGTCTTGCAGCAGTGGTGCAGGCGACAGATGGCGAGATCTGGCATGCGCGCTACGGCCACATCGGCATGCGCGCCTTGCAGCAACTTCAAGCAAAGCAGATGGTACGTGACCTGCCTACCATCTCTAACTTTGAGCAGCACTTATGCATCGGCTGTTTGGAGGGGAAGCAGCATCGTGGGGCGTTCTCTAGAGCAGGGGAGCATGCAAAAGAGGTGTTGGAGCTGGTCCACACGGACTTGTGCGGACCGATGCAGACCCAGAGCTTTGGAGGCTCTAGGTATTTTATCACCTTTATTGATGATTTCAGCCGTTACACTGCTGTGTACTTCCTTTCCTCCAAGGACCAGTGCTTTGACAGGTTCAAGGAGTTCAAGGCCATGGTGGAGAACCAGACTGGCAAGAAGATCAAGGTGCTGCGCAGCGATCGCGGTGGAGAATACCTAAGCAAGGAGTTCCAGGACTACCTCGCAGTAGCTGGCATCAAGGCGCAGCGTACCGCGCCGTACTCGCCGCAGTAAAACGGGGTAGCAGAACGCGCCAACCGTACCATTGTGGAGTCGGCGCGCTCCATGCTGCACGCGGCCCGGCTGACCTACGACTTCTGGGCGGAAGCCGTGAGCACAGCGGTCTACATCAAGAACCGCAGTCCAACCAAGGCCCTAGAGCAGATGACGCCGTACGAGGCGTGGTTTGGCAAGAAGCCGAGCGTGGGTCATCTTCGCGCATTTGGCAGCTTGGCGCACATGCACGTGCCAAAGGAGAAGCGGCAAAAGTGGGACGCGAAGAGTGCGCAGATGCTGATGATTGGCTACGACGTGGCAAGCAAGGCGTATCGCCTCTACGAGAGGGATACAGGCCACGTCATCATCTCCAGGGATGTCGTCTTCAACGAGAGCAACGTCATCGGCACCAACATTGTGTGTGAAGAGGCAGTAGAACCAGCAGCTGACGAGACAGTGGGAGCAGAAACTCTTCCCGACCCAGTTTCTCCCAATCCTTCCTCTACTGTGACAGTGGGAGAATCACTATACTCTCCCATGTCTAATGTTGCAGATAGAGCAGCCTCATCGGCATAAGCAGAGGAGGGAGTTGTAGCACCACCAGCAGCAGCAGTTGTGCCAGCAGCACCGCGCCAGCCGCCCGGTAACACTCCAGCATAAGGTCGCAGGTACCCTCTTAGGGTGCGTTACAAGCCTGGTGAGCGTGGCCATTTCTGGATGCTGTAGAAACCAGAACAGATGAACGTCGCAGTTGTAGCAGATTCAGATGAGCAAACGTCATACAAGGAGGCCATGGCTGCACTGGATGCAGCAGATTGGGTGCAAGCCGTGCAGCAGGATGTACAGTCGCAGCTGGACAACGGCACGTGGGAGCTGACTGAGCGTCCACCAGGACGTAAGGTGATCAAGTGCAAGTGGGTGTTCAAGAAGAAGCGGGGAGCAGATGGTAACCTGGAAAAGTACAACGTGAGGCTGGTCGCCAAGGGCTACTCGCAGCAAGAGGGCATCGACTATACAGAAACTTTTGCCCTTGTTGCAAAGTTTGCCTGTGTGCGCACACTCCTCTCTTATGCAGCAGCTGAGGACTTCCAGGTTCACCACATGGATGTCAAGAAGGCATTCTTGAATGGTGACTTGGAGGAGGAGATCTACATGGAGCAGTCGAAGGGGTTCGTCATGGATGGCCAGGAGCACCTGGTCTGCAAGTTGCAGAAGTCGCTATACGGCCTGAAGCAAGCGTCGCGTGCTTGGGACCAGAAGTTGGATGCGGCGTTGCAGTGCATGGGGTTTGAGCGCAGCGAGTGTAACTACAGCGTGTATCGCTGGCAGCATGAGCATGAGATCCTCATCATCATTGTCTATGTGGATGACATGCTCCTCCTTTCCAACAGCATGTCTGCACTACAGGAGTTCAAGGAAGCCATGCAAGAGCGCTTCCAAATGTCTGATCTCGGCAAGGCATCATACTTCCTCGGTATCCAGATCACGCGTGACCGCAAGTCACAC
This sequence comes from Penium margaritaceum, assembly GCA_023375785.1. Taxonomy (NCBI): domain Eukaryota; kingdom Viridiplantae; phylum Streptophyta; class Zygnematophyceae; order Desmidiales; family Peniaceae; genus Penium; species Penium margaritaceum. Next base: position 103,324 of record SZWC01002438.1, read on the forward strand.
TCTCTCTCGCTACAGTAGAGCCGCTACATCAAGGATGTTTTACAGCGGTTTGGCATGGCAGAGGCAAAATCCATCGGCACGCCGCTAGAGACGCGGTAGTACCTCGTGAGCTTCAATGGAGAAGCAAATGCAGCTGAGCGGCAGAAGTACTAAAGCGCCGTCGGCAGTCTCATGTAACTGATGGTGGCAACCAGGCCGGACCTCGCATAGGCTGTGAGCGTTGTGAGCCAGCACATGGCTAATCCCGGACCGGAGCACCAGAAGACAGTGAAGCGGATCTTCCGTTACCTTGCTAGAACCATCAACATCGGCATCACCTACAATGGCAATGACAACAGCATCATCGGCTACACAGATGAGATTGGGCTTCAAACCCTTAGGATCGTAAGTGCATCTCTGGACATGTGTTCCTCATGAATGGTGGAGCCATCAGCTGGTGCAGCAAGCGGCAGGTGGTCGTGGCCATCTCGAGTACAGAAGCTGAGTACGTATCTCTCATTTTTAGAGCCAAGGAAGCAGTTTGGCTCCAACGTCTCATGGTAGAGATGAGTGGGAGTGCAGCAGTTCCAGTTCCTGTGCGCGTCGACAACCAGAGCGCAATCGCACTCGCCAAGAATCATGAGCACCATGCACGCACCAAACACATTGATATCGCATATCATTTCATCAGGCACATGGTGCAGGAGGGTGCTATCAAGCTGGAGTTTACTCCAACCAGCAAGCAGGTCGTTGATTTCTGCACCAAGCCAATGACCCGTGAGAAGTAGCAGTTCTGCATGAAGGCATGTGGACTCAGCCCACTCTGACTGCGGCAAAGTGGGAGATTGTTGGGAAAGGAGCCATCCGGCTCAGTTTCAGGTCCACAGGAGCAAGTTCGAGGAAAGTACCAGATGCCTGCTCTGATCGTCAATCCAACTTCACCATTGGAAAGATCAGGTGGCAAAATGTCTACGGTCCAAGTTTGAGGGCGATCCAATAGTCGGATTGGGAGATATGAATTTTCGTAGTTTCCGGGGTCATCGACCGTCGATATCCGGGTGACCATGGGCGATGGCTCCATGCCTTAGACTGAGAAAAGAAAAAGGCAAGAGGTCCAGGGTCAAGACCTGATGGGAGAAATATCCAAAAAAGGTCCTTGGTGTTAGGATTGCCTTGTCAGAGTGTGCTGACTAGGATAAAGGTACCTCTCCTTACTTTTTAGGTGAGGTGAGATCTTTGTGTGCTAGCCATGGACACATGGGGATTCTCCATGGGTTTATGGGCTATGTGACCACTAGGAGTGTGCCATGAGAGCATTATCTAGCTCTCTAGGTCGTGTGGGAGTGGTCAGCCTGATCACTAGGCTGATTTCCTCCCTTGTGTGAGATTATGGACTCTAGTATGTGAGCCTTAGCCTCCATGGCTAAGTGGTGTGGCTTGTGAGAGGGCTGACTTGCCCAAGCTCTAGCTCTATATGTACTCCATCATTTTGAGTGATTGAACAACCATTCTTCAGCACAAGTGATGCCCTTCTAATCACACATGCTCGCTGCTCCAAGGCTCCCTCCCTCCTCAAGTTTCAACAACCCACAATCTCATGGAGAATCGCCATGTGTCAATGGCTAGCACACAAGGATCTCACCTCACCTAAAAAGTAAATAAAGGTTCCTTTTTCCTAGTCAGCACACTCTGACAAGGCAACTCAAGAATCTATGTTCGTTTTGGATATTTCTCCCATCAGGTCTTTGTTGACCTCATTTGCTCCTTGTCCATGGTTGATATTTGGACAGGCACATGACTGACTAGGCATGTACTGCTCCCTTGGAGTAGGTCTCCTAAGTCTGGTGGAGATAAACAAGGTATGCACTGCTCCTTTGGAGCAAGTTCCCTTGGTCTCATCTGGATAGTATAGCCAGCAAACATTACCTAGGACAACTCCTTGTGGCTTTGACATTCTGCAGTTAGTCTCTGGAGCAAGAGGTCACTGGGTCAAATCCCACCCTAGTGACTAATTTTCTTTGTGATCAAAAGGGGGACAAGAAGGTTCCGAGATACATCTTAAAACATTCCAAGATCCATTCTGGTGGCTGGCGCCACTTGGCGGTCACAAAAAGCTCCATGTAGGCTGGGGAGATGACGGAATCGAGATTGCCTCAAAAGTGGCTCATCCAAGAAACCACTGCGTGCCTAGGCTAGAGGCTGGCTGTAGGACCATAAGAACCTGTCCGTTACCTGTCATTGAGTACAGTTCTTACCTTAGAGACTACTCATAGAGTTGTCCACCACAGGCAGACACTAAAGAACCATTGGTTGGTCTAAGCCCCAGGAGTTCACTCCCCGCACAAAAATGACCATGTGTTAAGGACATAGTGCAAGGAAGTGATTGCTATGAACTGCTCAAAGTTGAGCCTTGGTTCTGAGGGTGATATCATCTCTTGGTTACAATACTAAGAGCGATCGGCGGGAACCATTGTGTTGGAACCCGTTTTCTAGACCGTCGCCTCAGGCAGGTTGATAAAGGGTTATGGACCCACACTGACTAGTTGTAAGGCACGCTTCTGTGCACTCTTGCGCTCTCTTTGTATTGCAGCACGCATCAGCTCCATCAGCTCCATCTGCTCCATCTGCTCCATTAGCTCCAACGGGGGGTGCTGGCACTTAGCGAACGAGGGCCATGGATAAGCTCTGCCCTTGGAGGTATGACCCCTGGGTCCTAACCAAGATAAAATCTGCTGTTCGAGGCACAACCCTGGGTTTGCTAATGTGCGTTATTCTCTGTTTCTAGCTGATCAATGGCTAAGGGGTAAGCGATGGATCTGCACCTTCTAAACCGGTAGCAGACAACTGTCTACATCAGCCTACATCGGCCTCAATGAAGCAGAGAAGCAGAGACGTAGTTTGACGACACCCGCGACGCTCACTCTCGAACAGGTCAATGGTGGGATGTCAGAGTTCACAGGGTTTGGATTTCCCTTATGGAGATGGCAAATTGAGATTGTCATGAGGGTGCGTGGGTACTTGAAGATATTCCTTGGAGAAGAGGTTGAACCTCTAAAAATAAATCCTGGATATGAAGCGTTGAGTATCAAAACTGACATGGCGCTTTGTGATTCTTGTGACATCAGTGCATGAGTCAGAGCATGTCCACCTGGAAGGTATCACACATGCATCAAATGCTTATGAGAAGCTTGCACGTGTACACCAATCAACGGCTCTTGCAAATCACCTCTTCATCCTTCAAAAGCTGATTTTGATGAGGGTGAGCGAGGGAGAGTCGATTCTGGACTTTCTCTTGTAGTTTCAAGGACTGCTGCAGCAAGTGACCTAAATGAACTGGGAAATCGACACCAACATGCAGGCCATGATCCTCCTCATGGTGCTACGTGAAAGCTGGGATCCTCTGATCATCGTCTTTAGCGGTTGGAAGGAGGAGGATTTGACGTATGAGGTAGTGTCCGAGTACATACGCAATGAGACCATGCGTCGCAGCGGTAGTGAGGCTAACATTTCAGCCTATGCATCATAGTACGGTGGTCGTGGCAACAACATCTCTACTGATCAGAGCAGCAGCGGAAGCAATGGCGGTGGAAGAAAAGGCAATGGTGGCGGTGGAAAGAGTTCAAAGCGTCCTGGGAAGTACCATAACTGTGGCAAGCCTGGGCATTGGGAACGGGAGTGCAAGGCTCCCAAGAAGGAAGACGGAGATCATGGTGGTAGATGTGAGGGCAAAGGAAAGGGTAAGAAGGAGTTGACAAACATGATGGCTGAGATTGTGCCGGCAACCTAGGGAGCGACACTGCTCAAGCGTGGAACCTACGGGCTTGACTTTGGCACGAACCACCACTCTTCAAGGGAGAAGGATGGGTTTATCTCCATTGGGTATACTGAATGTCGCTTCAAGTGTGCCAAGGGCAGCCTTGTCCATGCGCAAGGCGAGGGAGATGAGTTGATGAGCATCAACTTGAACGGTGCTGAAAAAGACTTGAAGCTAGAGAATGTTGACTACATGGCGTCTTTTGCGGCAAAGCTCTTGTCAGTGTCCAAAATCACGGACCCCATGTCGGTCGTCTTCACGGAGGAGGAGGCTGTGATTGTCAAGAACAAGGACATCAAGATCTCCTATCCCAAGGAGAGTCTCGTCGCACAGGTCCCAAGAGTTGATGGGCTCTACGTACTGCAGACCAAACCCCTTGAAAGTACAAATGAGGGATATGCGGCGGTTGAAGAGCCCAAGTCTCCAAAGCCACATGTTGCACCACAAGTTGTAACCGTGGCGGCCAACTCCACCAACACAGATGTCGAGCTATGGCACAGGCGGTTTGGCCATGTGGCCAACAGCACACTGCAAGCTATGTAGCAGCACGAACTGGTTCATGGGATGGAGGGATGCAAGGCCAAGGATGAGGGAAAGTGCAAAACGTTGTATGAGCCATGCCTCCAAGGCAAGGAAAAGAGAAAGCCCTTTTAGAGTAATGGGCAACGTGCGGCAGCAATCTTGGACCTTATTCACTATGATGTATGCGGACCATTCCGCACCCCTTCGAACAGCGGCAGCAAGTATTTCTTCACCTTCATCGATGACCACAGTCGCAAGATGTGGATCTACTTCCTCAAGACAAAGGAAGAGATCAAGGAGAAGCTGCAAGTGTTTGTCGTGATGGTAAAGCGGCAGACAAGCAAGAAGGTCAAGGCACTGTGCACGGACAATGGTGGTCAATACGAGGCCTGCAAAGGCTGGTTGAGCCAACACGACATCAACCACTAGACCACCACGCTTTACACCCCCCACAGTAATGGCGTTGATGAGCGGATGAACCAGACTATCTTCGACATGACACAAAGTATGCTCTTCCACGCCCTCCCACCTCTCTTTTGGGCTGAAGCTGCAAGAACAACTTACTACCTTTTGAAACTCACTCCAGCAGTCGTGCTCGAAGGCCTGGTAAGAAGCAGTAAGAGAAGCAGCTTAGGATACCACAGGAGGCTTGGTCAGGGAAGAAGCCAGATACCTCACACTTGAGGGTCTTTGGCTGTAATGCGTGGGCAAAGGTCCAAGTAGGAGATGTAAGTGGCAAGCTCGATACACGCGCTCGTAAGTGTGTAATGGTTGGATATGACACTGCACACAAGGCAAACAAGCTGTAGGACCAAGCGGCTGGAAAGCTCATAAGGAGCCGAGATGTCGAGTTTGATGAAAAGACGTTGGCAAGGGAGAGTCGCTGGACCTTGTCCATGCTCCTAAATCAGGAGATTGGGTTTTGTTACTCGAGTCAGGTGATCAGGCACCTAAAAACTGGCAGATGGTGCCAGTGAAGAATGGTGTTCCAGGGAGAGTGGATGTGCAGGCAGACACAACAACGGACTCTGACATTGAGTCTGAGTCGTCCGAGGCCTCTGAGTTGGACTCTGAGGCCGGTGGCTTTTCCTTAAATAGCTGATCACTGCAAATGCAGGAGCAGTAGGAGCAACTAATCCTTGAAGCACCACCAGCAACACTCTGGCGTAGTATGTGCCAGAAGAAACCTTTGTCTAAGTACGATGCTGAGATTACGAAATGGACCAGACTCAGCTGGTCATGCTTGGCTCAGGGAGAGAGCTTGATTTGCGGTCATGCGCACTCTGGATCTCGAGGAATATGATGCCCCCTCGAGATTAGACATCTAGAAGCACTCCAGTATGGCCTCCTTGAACTTTTACAGAGCAGACATGCTGTTGGAAAGGAGGAGCATGTCATCCACATGCACAATGATGATGAGCACCTCATGACCATGCTGCCAGCGATAGACATTGTAGTCACACTCGCTCCGCTTAAACCCCATGCACTGCAGTGCCACATCCAATTTCTGGTTCCAAGTACGGGATGCTTGCTTGAGGCTGCACATCGACTTCTATAGCTTGCAAACCAAGTGCTCCAGGCCATCCATGACGAATCCATCCGGCTGCTCCATGTAGATTTCATCCTCTAGGTCACCGTTCAAGAAAGTTGTCTAGACATCCATGTGGTGAATCTTGAAGTCCTCTGCTGCTACATAAGAAAAGAGCATGTGCACAGAGGCAAACTTTGCAACAGGAGCAAAAATTTCTGTGTAATCGATGCCTTCCTGCTCCGAATAGCCCTTGGCGACCAGCCTCGCTTTGTACTTTTCAAGGTTGCCATCAATGCCCCTCTTCTTCTTGAATACCTACTTGGACTTGATAACCTTGCGTCCACGTGGATGCTCAGTCAGCTCCCACGTACCGTTGTCGAGCTGCGACTCTATCTCCTGCTACACAGCTTGTGTCCAATCTACCACCCAAAATTTCTATGTGCCAACAATCAACCTTAGAGCTAAATGAGTAGATGTAGCAGATGGAGCAATTGTACATTGAAAAATAGAAAGGACAAGAGAATACAAGGAAGTGTGCCTTTCAAGAGGGTAGTGTGAGCCCATGACCCTTTCACAATCGGCTTGATGTACCAGACTAGGAAATAAGGCCTATACAACGGAACTAGCGCTCCACTCTTGTAATTTCAACTAGGAGGAAACATTATCATGAAAATCAAGGTTCCACACTTACCAGTTATTGACCTGATATGCCCCTTGTCCATAGCTGACATTTGGATAAGCATAAGATAGACTTGGCATACATTGCTCCCTTCGAGTAAGTCCCATAAATCAGGTCCAAATAGACAAGGCATGTACTACTCTTTCCGAGTAAATCCACTTTGTCTAAACTGGATAGTATAGGGAGCAAACACTACTCAGGACAACTCCTTTTGGATCAGATGTTCTAGAGGTGGTCTCTACAGCGAGAGGTTATTTGGTCAAATCCGAGCCCAGAGACTGTTTTTCTTTGTGACCAAAAGGAGAACAAGAAGATTCTGAAAGATGTCTTAGAACATTCCAAGGTCCATCCTTATGGCTGGAAGCACTTATGGGTCACAGAGAGTGCAATGTGGAGAGGGAGGATAATGCAATCCAGATTGCCCCCAAAGTGGCTCATCCAAGGAGCCACTACGCGCCTAGGCTAGAGGCTGACACGAGGGCAATAAGTACCTTTCACTTGACCTAACCTTTGAGACTCCTCACAAAGTAACTTACCAAAGGCAAACACTAAAAACAAATAGTTGGTATAAGCCCTAGGAGTGAGCTCCTCACGTGGAAGTAACCAAGTGCTAAGGACAAAGTGTAAGAAAGTGATGCCTATGAACTGCTCCGTGTGTAATCATGATTGTGAGGGTGATATCTCCTCCAAGTTGCAACACTAAGAGCGGACGACAAGTGCCATTATGTCAGCCTTGTTTTCTAGTCCATTGCCTTAGGCTAGTTGACAAAGGGTTATGGGCCCACCCTGACTAGTTGCAAGGCACGCTTCTGTGCGCTCTCTTGTCCTCTCTATCTTGTTGTGCACATCAGCTTCATCAGTTTCATCTATTCCATCTCCTTCATCAGCTCCAACTACGAGCATTCACCAAACAAGGGCCAAGGACAAACTCTATCCTTGGAGGTACGACCCTCGGACCCTAACAAGGATAAGCTCTGCCCTTGGAGGCACGATCGTAGGTTTGCTAGAATGCATTCTTATCTTCTTGCTGGTGATCAACAGCTAATGGATAAGAAACAGATCTGCAACTTCTAAATAGATTGCAGACAATAGCTTACATCTGCCTACATTGGCCAAAAAAAAGCAGAGAAGCAGAGAGGCAAAGGAAGTAGTATGATGATGCCTAAGACGCTTAGTCTTGAGCAGGTCAATGGTGGCATGTCAATGTTCATAGGAAATAGTAGGGCTCTAAGGGTGTAAACAAGTCTAAACTCTCGAGTCTCATCCCAGACTTGGACTCGCGAGTCCGAGTCTAGGTCTAGTCTCGGATTCGCAAGTCTGGACTGAGACTCGTGAGTCCGATGTACTTAGACTCGCGAGTCCAATGAAAAAAAATCACGTGTCTCTGGAAGAACTGACAAGCAAAGAACCATTTCTTCTCTTCTATTCACATTTTTTGTGCCTAATGTCATCAAGCATGCATATAAATGAATGAAATGGGTCCGTTGAGTAACATTTCTTGGATTTTAGCCTTGTGACTACAGCCTTTTATCCCGTCTATAATTTAACGAGAGCTCCTCCTAGAATCACGAGTTTGAGTTGAGTCTGGGACCGTGGACTTAGACTCGCAAGTCTGGGTGTGGAGTCAGACTCGTGAGTCTCAGTTTTTAGTGAACACCCTTAGAGGGCTTCCAATAAGGAATAAGGAGATCATGGTGGTAGCAACGAGGACAAAACAGAGGGTACAAAGGAGTTGACAAACACGATGACTAAGAGCGTGCCAATAACAAAGGGAGCGGCACTAGTCAAGTATGGAGTCTATGGGCTTGACTTTGGCATAAATAACCACTCTTCAAGGGAGAAGGATGGGTTCATCTCCATTGGAGACAATGACCATTGTTTGAGGTGTGCCAACGGTAGCCTTGTCCATATGCAAGACGAGAGAAATAAGTTGATTAGCATCAATGTGAACGGTGATGCAAAACACTTCGAGCTTGACAACGTCATCTACATGCCGTGTTTTGCGGCAAACTTCTTGTCGGTGTCCAAAATTACACCACAACATGACAGCTATCTTTGCGGAGGTAGAAGCCGTGATTGTTAGGCTGAAGGACACCAAGATCTCCTATCCCAAGGAGAGACTTGCTGCACAAGTCCCAAGAGTTGATGGGCTTTACATATTGTACACCAAGCCCAATGAGAGTTCACATGAGAGATATGCAGTGGTTCAAGAGCCAAAGTCTCCAAAGCCTAATGTTGTACCACCAGCCGTCACCATGACGGCCAATTCCACCAAAGGCACAACTACTGAGCTGTGGCACAGACTCTTTGGCCATGTGGCTGACAGTACACTACAAGCTAGTATGCAACACGAAGAGGTTCATGAAATAGAGGGATGCAAGGCCAAAGATGAGGGAAAGTGCATGAAGCTGTCTCAGCCATGCCTTCAAGGCAAGGGAAAGAGAAAGCCCTTTAAGGATAATGGACAACGTGTGGCAGAAATCTTGAACCTGATTAGCTCACATGTGTGTGGACCACTTTCAAATCCTTCAAATGACAGCAGCAAGTACTTTGTGACCTACATTGATGACCATAGCTACAAGATATAGATCTACTTCCTCAAGACAAAAGGAGAGGTCAAGGAGAAGCTACAAGAGTTTGTCGCCATGGTAGAGCAGTACACGAGCAAGAAGGTCAAGACACAGCGCACAGACAATGGTGGTGAGTACAAGGCATACAAAGGCGGGTTGACCAAACACGGCATCAATCTCGAGACCACCACGCCTTACACCCTACGCAATGGCGTTGCAAATGAGCCAGACTATCCTCAGCATGACACAAAGCATGCTCTTTGACACCAAACTCCCATCTCGCTTTTGGACTTAAGGTATAAGCACTGCTTGATACCTTGTGAATCTCAGTTTGGCATCCATGCTTAACAGACATGGCAAGAAATAACAAGAAAAGCAGCTGAGGACCCCACAAGAGGCTTGGTCATTGAAGAAACCAGATGCCTCACACTTAAGGGTTTTTTGCTCTACTTCCTGAGCAAAGATCTAAGGAAGAGAAGGAAGTGGCAAGCTCAATGTATGCACTTGTAAGTGTGTACTGGTTGGATACGATGTTGTACACAAGACATACAAGCTGTACAACTATGCAACTGGAACGTTCATCTGGAGCCGCGACGTTAAGTTCGATGAGAGAAAGCTTGGCAAGGAAGAGCTGGTGCATGCAGTCCATGCTCCAGAATCAGGAGAGTGAGTTGTATTGCTTGAGTCAGGTGATCAAGCACCTGATAATTGGAAGATGGTGCCTTTAAAGCGAGATGGTGGTAAGGCATGGAGAGTGGCTGTGCAGGCTGACACAACGACGGACTATAAAATTGAGTCTGAGTCATCTGAGGCCTCCGAGTTGAACTGTAAGGCCAGTGACTCTTCGTTGAACAATGGATCATTGGCATTGTAAGAGTAACAGAAGCAACTTAGCCTTCAAGTACCACCAGCAACTCTCCTACGTAGTATGCGCTAGAAGAAACCTCCGCCTAAGTACGGTAAAATTGACAAGTAAAAGGCAAACGTTTTGCCAAAAGGGGTTTTCCTAGCGTGTAGGCTGACTACAAGGGGACCTTCACACCTGTTGTCACCTTTGCCTCCATCAGATCCATGTTGGGCATTATTATTGCACAGATCCCCTGGAGGTCCACCGGGTGGACATCAAGACAAGTTTCCTCTATGAGAAGCTTGAGAAAGAAGTGCTGCTGGAAGTACGTGAGGGAGTAAAAACTCCAAAGGATAAGTCTTACAAACTACATCAAGCACTCTAGAGGGTGAAATATGCCCTAAGGATGTGGTACAAGGAGATGGATGGCTTCATGGCCAACCTTCCCTTCACACACTACCCAAATGACCCTAGTATCTACGTGTGGGAGGATGACCAAGGCTTCATGCTGGTTGCACTTTACGTGGATGACCTGATCATTTACTTGTTGATAGTTGAGCTGTTGAACAAGCGAAAGAGAGATCTAAGCAACAGGGTTTAAGATGAAGGACATGGATCCTCTCAAAATCTACATTAGGAGAGCCGTCCACCGTAATCAAGCAATAGGTGCCATCGAGCAGAACCAGACCAAGTACATCATGGAAGTCCTCAATCGCTACAACATGGAGGACTGCAAGCCCATCAGCACACCCATGGCAATAGACATCAAGGTCTCCTTCTCCATGAGCCCTAGCATGGAAGCAAAACAGTGTTACATGAAGAGATTTTCCTACGAGTCTATTGTTGGCAGCCTCATGCATGCCATGGTAGGAACACGTCCTGACATTTCCTATGCTCTGAGACAAATGAGCAGGTTTGTGGCAGATCCAGGGCTACAGCACCGGCAAGCACTAGAGTGCATCATTTGCTATCTACAAGAGACACAATACATGGGACTCTAGTGTGGAGGCCAAGAGAGATCTGGCCCACTACGGCTCGTGTGCTACGGACGGCAACAGGGGAGGAAGAATTGATGAAAGAAAGTCCACCTTAGGCTTCGTCTGCCTCTTGAACGGTGTGACACTCTCTTAGACAAGCAAAAAGTAAGATTGTGTTTCCCTTTCTACCGCTTAAGGATAGTACATTGCTCTGTTAGAAGCATGCAAGGAGACACAGTGGCTTGGCAGCTTGCTTGCTGAGATGAAACTGCCACAGACACAAGCAACAGCGGTCCGCATTGACAACAAGGGTGCCATGAAATTCACAAAGGATAACTTTATCTCCCGATGGACAAAGCACATTGACATCAGATACCACTACTCACGGGACCTGGTTGCAAAAGAGGTTTTGTACCTAGAATACATAGAGATCAAGAAGATGCTCGCAGATTGCATGGCCAAGGCGCTTGTTAGCAATTTGCATTCCGCGGATACTTGAGTTATCGGTATGGTCAACGCAACCAACGAAGACTAAGACCAAGACAGTTGGAGAGAGAAGATTCCTAATAGTTAGTAGACAAAGGTGCAAGGAAGACTTCGTTGATTTGCTATGCGCCTTGTCCACACCTAACATTTGGACAGGACAAGAAAGACTAGGCATGCACTACTCCCTTGGAGTAAGTTGCTTATGTCTGGTCCAGATCAAGAAGGCATGTACTGCTCCATGTTAGCAAGTCCCCTTGGTCTAAACTGGATGTTATAGCCAGCAAACACTACCTAGGACAACTCCTTGTGGCTCAGACGTTCTAGAGTTATTCTCCAGAGCGAGAGGTCATTAGGTTGAATCCCACCTGAGTGATCAATTTTCTTTGTGACCAAAATGGGGACAAGAAGTTTACAAACAATATCTTAGAACATTTGAAGGTCATTCCTGGTGGCGGGTGCTACTTAGCGGTCACAGAGAGCACCATGTAGGCACATGGGATGATGCAATCTAGGTTGTCCCCAAAGTGGCTCATCAACGAAGTCACTGTGCGCCTAGGCTAGAGGCTGGCAAAAGGACAACAAGTACTTGTCAGTTGCGTGTGAATCAATATAATTCTTACCTTTGAGACTCCTGGAAGAGTTGTCTACCACAGGTACATACTAAAGAAGCTTTGGTTAGTCTAAGCCCTAGGAGTTAGCTCCTTGCATGAAAGCAGTCAGGTGCTAAGGATACAGTACAAGGAAGAGATTCCTATGAACTGCTCAGTATGGAACCATGATTCTTAGGGTGATTTCTCCTCCTAGTTATAATACTAGGAGTAGACCGCAATTGCCATTATGTCAGCCTTGTTTTCTTGTCCGTTGTCTCAAGCCGGCTGACACCAGTTCCTAGAAATCACTTCCCTACAGTGTTTCCTTCTCACCTTGTCACTTTTGTACGAAAAGCTAACTAGTGGAACTTTAACCAGCCATTTATTCTGGAGTGTCAATCTCTAGTAGAAAACTCAACTACCCATCTCAAATGTAGGAACTACAATGAACTAGATGTACCTCACAGGCACTTATTGTCCTAGAGTCAGCCTCTAGCCTAGGCGCGTAGTGGCTCCATAGTGGGGCCACTTTAGGGTTAATCTCAAGGGCCAAATAGCTTAGATACCCATAAAATACAAAGTGTGACTCTATCCGCCCGGTAACGAGAAAAAAAAACTCAAAAGCCCAGTCAAAAATCATGCTTGCTCATGGCATGTGTCGACGAGAAAGCATGTAAAAATCCTGCATGCGGGCATCGCTCCCACGGGAGAATCGCGAGGGAGCGATGACTGCTTTGTTTTTTTTTCTTTTGTCATTCAAACCCCTGAGTTCAATCTAGGATTTTGTAGGTTTGGCGCGGGCTCCACCCACGCCAAGCATGAAGTCCTACATCAAACTGGGAGGTTTGTATGACAAAAAAAGAGAAAACAAAGAGGTCATTGCTCCCTCGCAATCGAGCGTAAATGCCCTTCTTTCGTTTTGGATATTTTTTTGTAAACGCAAACCTTTGATTTTACACATAAACCACATTCAATCCATACCCCAAATTACATTCAAGGTTTAAGGGTTTCGTTTTTGCGCGGGTACCTGTTGGACCCCGCGGTAGCGGGGCCCAGCAGGTTCCCTTTCAACGCATGGGGAGTCTTGAACTCCCCTCAAACTCTAAAGGGCTCGGTCACCATATGTCCAGTTTTCGGAACTATATAGCTCATTCGCCCGTCATCGTGCAAAAAATAACCCAGGTATCAATGGATCGTCGGAAATAACGCAGGTATCAACGCCGAGCGAGAAAGCAACCAGCCGCCCATGAGGTAATAATTATTACTCATCCGCCAACGTTGAACAAAAAATACCTGAGGAACCCAGAAATGCTAAAACAAAGTCACGTTCTCGCCACATACCATGTAGCATTGATGCATGAGATGATTTTTGTCATTCACTATGTCTCAGACAAATGCACCATTGCAATTTTTTCCATGTCAGGTCCAAAACGCATGCTATGATCCAGCATGAAAAAAGGGATAGGCGGCAGGTTGATTTTGTTGCGGAGGCTGGGCGGATGGTTGCTTTTGTAATGCAAGGTGGGTGGATGGTTGCTTTTCTTCCAAACCACGAGCGGATCGTTACTTTTCTTCCGAACGACGGGCGGATGAGAGTCACACTTTGTGTTTTATGGGTATCTGAGCTATTTTACACAACTCTAAACAAACCTCCCCCTGCTAGTATCACAAACCCTTCAACAAAAGCGTTTGTGATACTAGCGGAGGGCGTCGCATACCATGCATCGTCAGCGCATGGCATGTCGTCTTGCCATGCATTTTATCTGTTTTCTTTGTTTTTGGCGTGGCGGTAGCGGCGGCTGATGGGTAGTTAGGTTACTTCTCGCTCGACGACCGGCGAATCAGTTCTATGTTTATACTATTCGGGCATATGGTGACCAAATCCTAATCTCAATTGCATTATCCCCACCACCTACATGACAATCTTTATCACTTCCACGTGGCATCGTCCACCAAGAAAGTCCTTAGAATATTCTCAGATTTCTGTGAAAATCTTCCTTTTCCCCTATTGTTCACAAAACAAAATTTGTCACTATAGAGTTTCATCCAATGACCTCTCGATCCAAAGACTAAATCTAAAACTTCTAGGCCACAATGGGTTGTCCTTACAACTATTTGCTGGCTATATCATCCAGATTAGACCAAGGGGACTTGGTTCAAAGGAATAGTGTACATCTGGATCAAACTTAGAGAATGTTACATCGGGGAGCAATGCCCGCCTAGTCTCTCCTACGCCTGTCCAAACTAAAGGTAATAGATAAGGAACATACTAGATAAATACCCTTGTACTTATCAAGAGTACCATCCTATTTGAACTTTGTGTTAACTACCCATTTTTACCCCATTGCATGGGTATTTGGGGGCCCATCCACCTTAGTCCATTTCTTCTTCTCTTTAGTGGAAATGGATTTCCTATCCTCTATTTCCTTCCATTTGGTTGTATTTGGTATGTACATTACCTTTGATACATTTACTAGCTCTTCCTCAACCAAGCATGACCAACTGGGTCTATACAATTCTGGAAACTCAATATTGTACTCTGGAGAGATTCTTTTCTTGCACGTACTACGTTGGACAGTAGTTGGTGGTACCTTAATGTTTTTTCTCTTTTTTTCCCTTACTTGGATGCTGCATACGGTGCTAATGATTATTTTTCCTAGGAAGAGCGACTGATCTCAGAGTTAGATTCAGAATCTTCTCACATTTTAGACTCATGATCAGAGTTCATTACTGCATTGTGTACAAAGAATCTTCCTTCAGCACCATCACCTTGCTTCATTTGCATTGTCTACAAGTTCTCCTGTGCTTGATCACCGATTCAAGCAGCGGAATCCACTCTCTTGATTTGGTAGCTTTGACAGGGTCCAACAGCTCTCCCTTGCCAAGTGTCTTCTCATGAAACTCAATACCTTGGCTCCTCATGAGCTTTCTAACCACTTGTTCCCATAGACTTTTTGCCTTGTGTACAATGTCGTAGCTAACCATCACACACTTATAAGCACGTGTATCCAGCTTACAACTTCCTTCTCTTGCCTGAACCTTTGCCAAGAAATACAGCCAACAATTCTGAGGTCTGAGGCACAAACCTTTGAGGCCAAGGCAGAAAACTTCCTCTTTGGAAGAAATCATCCAACAAAGGCAGAAGTTTAGTACCAATGAACACGATTTGTTTCATGCCGATGATACTCTGGTTCATTTTCTTAACAACACTATTACTATGGAGGATATAAAGAATGGTGTTTTGGTTGTTAATGCCCTTTTGGTTGAACCAGCCTTGGTACGTTTCATACTCACCACTGTTGCTTATGCACAACACCTTGACCTTCTTGCTGGGATGCCATTCTACCCTAGAAAACAACTCTTGCAGCTTATCCTTCACCTCTTAGTTTGCCTTGAGGAAGGAGATCAACATCTTGCAACTGTGGTCATTAATGAATGTTACAAAATAACTTGGTATCACCATTTGAGGAAGTGAAGATTGGTTCGTACCCATTGCAGTGGATTTGGTCCAAGTATTTTGCTACATGTAATCCATTACACTCGCTGCAAATCATTTTTACATTGTCTAATAGGCATGGCTCATGGGGCTTCTTTTACTTATGCTTGTCCTTAGCCTTGCTCTCCTCCATCCCATGAACCATTTTGGGTAGCTGCATAGCCTAAACCATCCTCTAACCAATATGTCCAAAAGACCTATGTCATAGCTAAACATCATTGTCTTTGGTAGAATTCACCGCCATGTTGACAATTTGTGCGATATCAGGCTTTGGAGACTTGGACTCTGGCACGGCTACATATCCCTCATTAGTGCTCTTATGGAGCTTGGTCTCAGTTAAAAAACCCATCGACTCTTGGAACACGTGTAATGGTGTTCTCCTTGGTATGTGAGGCCTTGATATTGTTGATATTGACATTCCCAGCCTCCTCTTTGAAAACAAACTTCATATGGCGGACTATGATTTTGGTTTGCCACAAAACATGGCATGTAGACGCTGTTCTTTAACTTCACGTATTCTTGATTACTGTTCATGTTAAATCTGATTAACTTGTCTTTCTTGCTCTAAGCATGGACAAGGCTGCCATGAGCACATTTGAAATAACATTTATTGTCACTACCAAAGATCAACCCATCCTCATCCCTTGAGGAGTGTTTCTTCATGCCAGAGTCAAGCCTGTAGGATCGAGACTTGATTAAACCTGGTACCTTGGACTAGGGATACGCTTGGCCATCATGTTTGTCACCTCCGTCTTACCATTTTTTGCATGCTCGTTCATGGCATCCTTTCTTTCTTCCTAAGAGCCATGCACAATCGTGTCCAGTGTCTAGGCTTAACATAGGTATGGAACTTCCAAAGACTCTTTCAACCCTTTCCACTACCACCACTGCCTTTTCTTCCCCGCCATCACTTTCATTGCCACTTTGACTTGGAGAGTATTTTTTGCTACCATGACCATCATATGCACTATAGGCCAACGTGTTAGATTCATTTTCACAATAATACATTGCCTTGTTGTGCACATACTTGGGCTCTCCCTGATACGTGAGCTCCTCTTTCCAGCCGTCCAAGGATCCAAAAGTTTTGGTTTTGCAAGAAGAGTTATGGCCTGTCTTTTGGTATCGCTGTTTTCATTGTTGAGGCTGATAAAGCCTGATGTAAGCTGCAACATGCTTCGAATCCAAGGGATGCATATTTGTTGCTCACCCCCTCAACTGTTCATCACTTGCGAATAGAGAGGAATGACTCTAAAGAACCTTGGGTTGTGCAACTACAAGCAACGATTGTCCTGGTTACGATCCAAGGATCATACCTTGAAGGGTAGAGCTTATCATTTATCATTGTTTCCTAGGAGCCAGCAACTTTTCTTAGAGGTAATTAAGTTGATGGACAAGACATAGCTGCTGGATCTCATGTGTACCATGAAAAAGAGACATCACAAGAGAGCGCCTGGAAGTGTGCCTCTTAACTAGTCAATGTGGGCCCATAAGTCTTTGTGAATCGACCTCATTAAACAAACTAGACCACAAGGCCGACAGAGTGGAAATTGTCTTCTGCTCCTCGTATTTCAACTATAACAAGATGCCACCCTTAGAATCACGGTTCTACACAAAGCATAGGAATCACTCCCTTGTACTGTGTCCTTACTAACTGGTCACATTTGCAGAGCAACGAGCTCCTACAACTTGAACCGACTCGTAATGTTTTTGTTTCTGTGTGTCTCTGGTGGACATTTGTGTTAGGAGTCTCAAAGGTAAGGGCCATAATGAACCAAAGGCAACTGACAGGTTTTTTTTGTCCTTCAGCTAACCTTTAGCTTAGGCCTATAGTGGCTCCTTGGAGAACCCACCATTTTGGGGGAAATCTGGTTTTCATCATCCCTGCTATCTACATGGGGCTCTTTGAGACCGCCAAGTAGGACCGTCTCCCAGGGAACCCTTGGAATGCTTTGAGATGTATCTCACAAGTTTCTTGTACTCCTCTTGGTCACAAAAGGAACTTGTTGAAACAAGGTTCTAACCATTTATCTCTCGCTCCAAAGAGTAACTCTAGAACATCTAAGCCACATAGAGTTGTTCATTGTACATACATTAGCTAAACTATGTATTTCATACAAAGGAAATTTGCTTTAAAGTAGAAATACGTGCCTCTTCTATCTGGATAAGACATAGGAGAGGTACTATAGGAGAGCAGTCCATGACTTCTCTCTTGGTCAAAGTTTATGAACTTCCTTGAGGGAAGTAGTGCATGCCTAGTCTTCCATATGCATGTCTGAACTAGACCAATTGACAAGGGGCATGATGAATCAGTAAACTCTCTCTTGTACCACTCTGAATTTTCTATGAGATTTCTTCTCTCAAGTCATCTTGGCCTTTAGACTTCAATTTTTGTATTATATATACCAATCCTTTGGGTACCTACTGAGTGACCAGGTTTCATAAGTCACTACTGATGTCAATGGGCTTGTTCTACTTGGAGAAGACATCATCGTATGCCATTTGCATGGCACTTTTGTTGTCGATGTGAATCATTGTTGCTTCTTTCTATGGTGTTTTCATCTCTATATCTATTGTATCTCCTCATATGCTATTGACACAATGATATGCTTTGCTTTAGAGGTAGACAGGAGCACACAAACTCACTTCCTACTAGCCGAAGAGACTGAACTACCACTCAAGATACACACAAAGCCTTAAGTAGAATTTTGCTCACTCGTTATTCCTTCCCAATTGTTATCAATATCATACAAGGCTAGCGGCTCAGATCCATCTTGGCCTCTAAACTAGAGTCTCATGTTATGTGTTTTTCATAGAAAGGGCATGATGCAATTGATAGCTGGTCAGTGCCGTTGCCGTGGATTGGCCACAAACCTCCTGACCCGTCCAATACCATAGCAAATGTACGGAGCGGCAAATGTACGGCGCGTGTTCCTACCATGATCTACATAATGCTACCTACAACAAACTGGTCAAGAATGTTCTCCATCTGAAATCGTTTTGTTTCAATATTAGGGCTTATGCACAAGAAGAGCTTGTTGCTTGTGTTCATGGGTTTCCTGATGGGATCACACTCCTCCATGTTATAGCACTTTAAGATGTCTGTGATGTACTTTGTCTGGATCAACTCGACGGTAAATGTAAGTTGATTAAATGGACGACTTTGAATGGACGGCTATCCCAATAGAGAAATAAAGAGGACTCATGCCTTTATCTTGAACCTTCTTTTAAGAACTGAAAAGAGCTCATTCAATAGATCAACATCCGATAAGCAAATAGTCAAGTCGTCTATGTACAATGCAACCAGCATGAAGCCTTGGAGGCTTGGACTCTTCAACTGCTACATTTCCCTGATTTGTACTCTCAGAGGACTTGGTCTCATCACGTGAAGTCTTTTGACTTTTGGGACCTGTGTAATGATGTTTCATTGGCATATGACGTCTTGATATCCTTGATATTGACAATAATAGCTTCCTCTCTTGTGATGATGACTGTCATGTCCTGGTCTATGATTTTGGATACTAACAAGAGGTCTCTCATGAAAGATAGCACATAGATGATATTTTCCAGATTCAAGTTATTTTTATTACCCTTTACATTAATGCAAATCAACTTGCCTCCCTTGCCCTGACCATGGACAAGGCTACCATTAACATACGTGAAACACTATTCAATGTCAATTATAAAAATGAGTCTATCCTCATCTCTTAAGGTTAGCTTGTAGGATCCAGGCTTGAGAAATGCCGCTCCCTTGATCCATGGCAAGCTCTAAGTCACCATGATTTTCAGTACTTTATTACCCTATCATGCATCCTCGTTCCTGCCATCCTTTCTTCCTTCCTCCTTAGAGTCCATGCACAGTCATATCTAATATGTAGGTTTCACAGAGTTGTGTAACTTCTCAAGACTCTTTGAACCCTTTCCACCGCTACCATTGCCTTTTCTCCACCCCATCACTTCTGTTGCTATTCCACCTTGAAAAGTTATTTTTACTAGCATGACCACCATATTATGCACCATAGGCCAATATGTTGGCCTTATTTCCAGTACGGCATATGGCCTTGTTATACACATACTTGGATACTTCCTTATACGTCACCTTCTCCTCCTTCCAACCATCTTAGACGGTGATGAGATGATCCCGGCTCTTAGATAGCGCCAAGAGGAGGATCAGTGCCTGTGTTTTGGTGTCCATGTTTTCACTGTTAAGGGCCATTGAGGCTAACATAAGTTGTTCTCCTAGAAATTTGGAAGATGCATATTTGGTGCTCACCCCCTTAGCCCGTAATCACTTGCAAACATATAGGAAGGTACTCTGAAGAACCATGGATCGTACCTTAACGGATAATGCTTGTCCTAGTTTTGACCCAAGGGTAGTATCTTGAAGGGTATAGCTCATCGTTGGCCCTTTTTTGCTAAGAACTAGCAACCACCATTCCAGCAGATTAAGTTGATGGACTAGATGGAGTTAATAAAGCTCATGTGCACTACAAAATAAAAAGGACAAGAGAGCGCTTGAAAGTATGCCCTTTAGCTAGTGAATATGGGCCCATGACGCTTTATTAATCAACCTCTAGCAATACAGTAGAACACAAGAACGGGACAACGGCACTTGCCATCTGCTCCTAGTATTTGAACTAGGAGGGGATGTCAACCTAAAAGACATGGTTCCATACTAAGAATTTCATAGGAATCAGTTCTTTGTACTACGTCCTTAGCACCTGGTCACTTCTGCACAAGCTGCTAGCTCCCACAGCTTAAATCAACAAATACCTCTTTTTTGTCTACGTCTGATGGATAATTGTGTTAGCTAGTGAGCTAACCACATCTGCCAGAGAAGCTGTAAAACTAACAAAAAACTCAACACCTTCTTCCTTTGTTCACATGTGTCATACATCCCAACCTTAATCAGGCATACAGTTCACCTTCAAGAGTAATAACGCCTTAGCAATACATCTCAAGAAGACCTCAATTTGTCAATATACAAGAGAGCATGAAGCACGCGTTAATAGATCAGCATGTAGACAAGTCATTTATAGTTTTCTGTCTAGTCCTATTACTCAATTGCACATTTGTGGGAAGTGGCCTGAACCAACCACATCATCAATAGACTTGTGCTGTGGACTTGACACATAAAAATGTTGGGAAAGGAGCCATCCGGCTCAGTTTCAGGTCCACAGGAGCAAGTTTCACGAAAGTACCAGAGGCCTGTTTCGATTGTCAATCGGACTTCACCATTTGAAAGATCAGGTGGCTAAATGTCTACGGTCCAAGTTTGAGGCCGATCCAACAATCGGATTGGGAGATATGAATTTTCGACGTTTCGAGGGTCATGGACTGCCGATGTCTGGGTGGCCATGAGTGATGGCTCCATGCCTTAGCCTGAGAAAAGAAAAAGACAAGAGGTTCAGGGTCAAGACCTGATGGGAGGAATATCCAAAAAGTTCCTTGGTCTTAGGATTGCCTTGTCAGAGTGTGCTGACTAGAATAAAGGTACCTCTCGTTACTTTTTAGGTGAGGTGAGATCCTTGTGTGCTAGCCATGGACACATGGCGATTCTCCATGGGTTTGTGGGTTATGTGACCACTAGGAGTGTGTCATGAGGGCATTTTTTAGCTCTCTAGGTTGTGTGTGAGTAGTCAGCCTGATTGCTAGGATGATTTCCCTTCTTGTGTGAGATTATGGACTCTAGTGTGTGAGCCTTAGCCTCCATGGCTAAGTGGTGTGGCTTGTGAGAGGGCTGACTTGCCCAAGCTCTAGCTCTATATGTACTCCATTATTTTGAGTGATTGAACAACAATTCTTCAGCACAAGTGATTCCCTTGCAATCACACATGCTCGCTGCTCCAAGGCTCCCTATCTCCTCAAGTTCCAACATTTGGTATCAAAGCCAAGTTCTGCCACTTTCAGCCACCACAGGCCGTCACTTTGAGAGTGACGGGTTGGGGTGTCACCAACATTGACAATCCACCAGTGGATCTTCAAGTTCAAGAGACAAGCTTTTGAACGAGCACAAGATTGCAAAGATCCAACGGTCGGATTGAGAGTTATGCTAAAAAAAAGGTCGGCTAGGGCTACACTCTTCTCTATGAGTAAGACTGTCGCCTTGTGATGACCATAACTCTCTTGTCTCTTTGTCAAATTTGAAAATGACACATGCGAATTGTAGTATTTTTCCTAAGCTTTCCATTCTGGCAAAAATATCTGCAGTCCATTGATTCGTTTGGGAGAAACTCCGTTTACAAGCTGGCTGGTCTGAGTTGGAGTAGGAGCAGATTCATACCTTGTTTTCAAGAGGGCATATCCTTCAAAATCCCCTGCTGATGACCCTGTTTTATGGACCGATCGAAAAGGTTTTGGGCTGAATGTTTCAGTAATGGGCTCCATTCATCCAAATTCCCAGTCTGCTGGTATCTACAGTCCATTTTCTGTCAGAAAGATTTCTCGCAGAAGCAGCTGCAGAAGCAGGGCTAGCGCCGCCATCCAAGGGCAGCGCTGAGCATCACCAAGGCTCAAAATGGCAGCAGCTGGCATTGTAACAGCAGCCCAGCGTTTGGAGAGGCTGGATGGATACGCCAACTTCACATTTTGGAAGATCCGTACCCGCCTCCTTTTGGAGGAGAGGGGCTTGTGGGAGGTGGTGAGCGGCGACGAGCCGGCTCCAGTTCCACAGGCAAAAGACATCACAGCAGCGCAGGTGGTGGCGGGGAAGACGCCGCAAAAGGGTGCAACTGATGCGGGTTCTTCTGCAGTTGTACCAACAGCGTATGAGGAGTGGAAGAAGAAGGACATGCAGGCCTACAGGTTGCTTGTCAACACTGTCTCCAACCCGCATCTTCAGTAAGTGAGTGATAAGGCTATTGCAAAGGAGGGGTGGGACACGTTGTGCAAGAAGTATGAGAGCAAGGATCCTGCATTCCTCATGCTTTTCGAAGAAAGATGATGGCACTGAAAATGCAGGGTGGTGAAGGGATGGAGGCGTATCTGGACAGGACAAAGGAGCTGGCAAAGCAGCTGAGAGCGGCCGGCAATCTTGTGGAAGAGACAAGCTTCATCCTCCTCTTGTTGAGGGAACTCCCAACTTGCTATGACACAGTGCGAGAGACGCTGGAGTGCCAGCCAACTCTCGACCTCGACTCCATCTACACACACCTGGTGCAGGTGGAATTGCGTCGCAATGGAGCAAAGCGCAATGGCGGCGACAGCAGTGAAGCAGCTTTTTTGACCACGAGCTCACGCAACCAGTAGCAGCAGCAGTCTGGGCAGCAGAAAGGTAGAAAGAAAGGCAAATGCCACTACTGCTTGAAAGAGGGACACTACAAAAAGGAGTGTTTCAAGCTCAAGAGGGACCAAAAGGAGCAGCAACAGCAGTATTCATCACAACAGCAGCAGCAAAAGCATCAACAGCAACAACAGTCACAAAAGCGTCAGTAGCAGTAGTAGCAGCAGCAGCAGCAGCAGCAGTCACAACAGTGTTAGTAGCAGCAGCAGCAGCAAAACCAGGTTGGTGTGCGCCACTTTGGCAACATGAATGTGGCCGGGGAGGTGCGCGACCGTCTCTTCATGACGAAGTCTGACATGTTGTAGGTGGAGAAGGCGGATCTCGCATGGTACAAGGACTCAGGATGTACCAAGAGCCTCACACATCACAAGGAGTGGTTTACACAGCTGCTGTCCATCCCTCCCAGTCCTATCGCTATGGGTGATGATCGAGTCGTGTATGCTGAGGGGATTGGAATTGTGGAGATGTGGTTGGAGACCCCACGTGGCATTGAAGTGGGAGTGTTCCATGGCGTGTTGTATGTACCTCATGCTGCATTCAACCTCCTCTCCGTCTCCTCTCTTACTAACACAGGACTGCACATCGTCTTTGATGATGACTATGGCTACATCCTCAACAAGGATACAGGAGAGGAGTTGGCTAGGTCGGTGAAGGAGGGTGACATGTACCGCCTGCTCGGGGCGACCAAGATCCCGCGTGAGCAGAGTCTTGCAGCAGTAGTGGAGGCAACAGATGGCGAGATCTGGCATGAGCGCTACGGCCACATCGGCATGCGCGCCGTGCAGTAGCTTCAACCAAAACAGATGGTACGCGACCTACCTACCATCTCTAACATTGAGCAGCAATTGTGCATCGGCTGTTTGGAGGGGAAGCAGCACCGGGAGGCGTTCTCTGGAGCAGGGGAGCGTGCGAAGGAGGTGCTGGAGCTGGTCCTCACGGACTTGTGCGGACCCATGCAGACCCAGAGCTTTGGAGGCTCTAGGTATTTCCTGACCTTCATTGATTATTTCAGCCATTACACTACTGTGTACTTCCTTCCTTCCAAGGACCACTGCTTTGACAAGTTCATGGAGTTCAAGGCCATGGTGGAGAACGAGACTGGCAAGAAGATGAAGGCGTTGCGCAGCGATAACGGTGGAGAGTACCTGAGTAAGGAGTTCCAGGATTACCTCGCAGCAGTTGGCATCAAGGCGCAGCGTACCGCGCCGTACTCACCGCAGTCAAATGGTGTAGCAGAACGCGCCAACCGTACTTCTGTGGAGTCGGCACGCTCCATGCTGCACGCAGCTCGGCTTACCTACGACTTCTGGGCTGAAGCCGTGAGCACTGCGGTCTACATCAAGAACCGCAGTCCAACTAAGGCCTTGGAGCACATGACGTCGTACGAGGCATGGTTCGGCAAGAAACCAAGCGTGGGTCATCTCCGAGCATTTGGCAGCTTGGTGTACCTGCACCTGCCAAAGGAGAAGCGGCGGAAATGGGACGCAAAGAGTGCACAGATGCTGATGATTGTGTACGACGTGTAAAGCAAGGCCTATCGCCTCTGCGAGAGGGATACAGGCCACATCATCATCTCCAAGGATATTTTCTTCAACGAGAGCAAAGTCATCGGCACCAACATTGTCTGTAAAGAGGTAGTAGAACCAGCAACTGACAAGACAGTGGGAGCAGAAATCCTTGCTGACCCAGTCTCTCCTGATCTTTCCTCTATTGTGACAGTGGGAGAATCACTCTACTCTCCCATGTCTGATGTAGCAGATATAACAGCCTCATCGGCAGAAGCAGAGGAGGGAGATGTAGCACCACCAGCAGTAGCAGTTGTGCCAGCAGCACCGCGCGCGCCGCCCGCTAACGCTCCAGCACCAGGTCGTAGGTACCCTCTTAGGGTGCGTTACAAGCCTGGTGAGCGCGGCCATTTCTGGATGCTGTAGAAACAGGAATAGATGAACGTTACAGTTGTAGCAGATTCAGATGAGCCAACGTCATACAAGGAGGCCATGGCTGCACCGGATGCAGCAGATTGGGCACAAGCCGTGCAGCAGGAGATACAGTCACAGCTGGACAACGGCACGTGCGAGCTAACTGAGCGTCCACCTGGACGTAAGGTGATCAAGTGCAAGTGGGTCTTCAAGAAGAAGTGGGGAGCAGATGGTAACCTGGAAAAGTACAAGGCGAGGCTGGTCGCCAAGGGCTACTCGTTGCAGGAGGGCATCGACTACATAGAAACTTTTGCCCTTGTTGCAAAATTTGCCTCTGTGCGCACGCTCCTCTCTTATGCAGCAGTTAAGGACTTTGAGGTTAACCACATGGATGTATAGAAGGCATTCTTGAATGGTGACTTGGAGGAGGAGATTGACATGGAGCAGCCAGAGGGGTTTGTCATGGATGGCCAGGAGCACCTAGTTTGCAAGCTACAGAAGTTGCTTTACGACCTCAAGCAAGCGTCACGTGCTTGGAACCAGAAGTTGGATGCGGCGTTGCAGTGCATGGGGTTTGAGCGCAGCGAGTGTGACTACAGCGTGTATCGCTAACAGCATGAGCATGAGATCCTCATCATCATTGTCTATGTGGATGACATGCTCCTCCTTTCCAACAGCATGTCTGCACTGTAGGAGTTCAAGGAGGCCATGCAGGAGCGCTTCCACATGTCTGATCTCGGGGAGGCGTCATACTTCCGCGGTATCCAAATCACGCGTGACCGCAAATCACGTTCTCTCTCGCTGCAGCAGAGCCACTACAACAAGGATGTCTTGGAGCGGTTCGGCATGGTAGAGGCCAAACCCATCAGCAGACCGCTGGAGACGCGGCAGTACCTCGTGAACTTCAGTGGAGAAGCAGATACAGGTGAGCGACAGAAGTACCAAAGCGCCGTCGGCAGTCTCATGTACCTCATGGTGGCAATCAGGCCGGACCTCGCACACGCTGTGAGCGTTGTGAGCCAGCACATGGCTAATCCCTGACCTGAGTACCAGAAGGCAGTGAAGCGGATCTTTCGCTACCTTGCTGGAACCATCAACGTTGGGATCACCTACAACCGCAACGACAACAACATCATCGGCTACACAGATGCAGATTGGGCTTCAAATCCTGAGACCCGCAAGTCCATCTCTGGACATGTATTTCTCATGAATGGAGGTGCCATCAGATGGTAAAGCAAGCGGCAGGTGTTCATGGCTACCTCAAGTACAGAAGCTAAGTACGTCTCTCTAAGCTTTGGAGCCAAGGAAGCAGTTTGGCTCCAGCGTCTCATGGCAGAGATGAGTGGGAGTGTAGCAGTTCCAATTCCTATGCGCGTCGATAACCAGAGCGCAATCGCACTCGCCAAGAATCCTGAGCACCATGCACGCACTAAGCACATTGACATCGCATATCACTTCATCACGCAAATGGTGCAGGAGGGTGCTATCAAGCTAGAGTTTACTCCAACCAGCAAGCAGGTCGCTGATTTCTGCACCAAGCTAATGACAAGTGAGAAGCAGCAGTTCTGCATGAAGGCATGTGGACTCAGCCCACTCTGACTGCGGCAAAGTGGGAGATTGTTGGGAAAGGAGCCATCCGGCTCAGTTTCAGGTCTACAGGAGCAAGTTCCAGGAAAGCACCAGATGCGTGCTCCAATCGTCAATTGAATTTCTTTATTGGAAAGATCTGGTGGCAAAATATCTGCGGTCCAAGTTTGAGGCCGATCCAACGGTCGGATTGGGAGATATGAATTTTCAAAGTTTCCGGGGTCATGGACCGCCGATGTCTGGGTGGCCATGGGTGATGGCTCCATGCCTTAGCCTGAGAAAAGAAAAAGGCAAGAGGTCCAGGGTCAAGACGTGATGGGAGAGACATCCAAAAAGGTCCTTCGTCTTAGGATTGCCTTGTCAGGGTGTGTTGACTAGGATAAAGGTACCTCTCCTTACTTTTTAGGTGAGGTGAGATCCTTGTGTGCTAGCCATGGCCACATGGCGACTCTCCATGGGTTTGTGGGTTATGTGACCACTAGGAGTGTGCCATGAGGGTATTTTTTAGCTCTCTAGGTCGTGTGTGAGTGGTCAGCCTGATTGCTAGGCTGATTTCCCCCCTTGTGTGAGATTATGGACTCTAGTGTGTGAGCCTTAGCCTCCATAGCTAAGTGGTGTGGCTTGTGAGAGGGCTGACTTGCCCAAGCTCTAGCTCTATATGTACTTCATTATTTTGAGTGATTGAACAACCATTCTTCAGCACAAGTGATGCCCTTCCAATCACACATGCTCGTTGCTCCAAGGCTCCCTCTCTCCTCAAGTTCCAAGAAAAAATCCTAGTGTTGAGGTAACAGACCAACCATGTAGCGTCCAAGAAACTATATACCTTCTTTCTTGGAAGCTTCCATAGCAAAAAACATGTGCATGGGGCCAGGATCAAAAACATGATCTCTCACTTGGCCAAATAAGCAAAATGGCAAAGGTAACCACTTGCCCACATAGCATACTCAGAGGTCATATCTCGCAAGAGACAGAGAATAGTTGAGTCAGACTACAACGGATCCAAGGGGTTGTACCTCCATAAGGGGCACAGCGCTCCTCAATGTTCCTACGACGGTAGAAAAGGGGAAAAAATATTCAACAAAAATCTCCGTTGTGCCTTACATCAATGACCATTATCATTCATCATCACTTGCGTTGACCATGTTGATACCTCGCCAGCCCGCCAGGTGGAGATCCTTGTCTAGTGGCTTTATGAACATTTTAGCCCGGTTCATATTGGTACAGACGTACTCGAGCACTACTATTTACTTGTACACCAAGTCTCAGGCATAGTGGTAGAAAATCTCAATGTGCTTTGTGTGCCTCGACACGAAGGGGTTCTTGGACATGTCAATCGCGCTCACGTTGTTAGTCTTGATGATCGTTGCCATTGCCTATGGTGCGTTCAACTCAAATAGTAAGCTTTGTAGTCATTGTATCTTTTTACATGCCTCGGCGGAGGTGATGTACTTTGCTTTTGCTGTTGGTAGAAAGATACATTCCTACTTCTGACTTGCCCAACTGGCTACACCTCCATTCAACATACACACAAAGCCGGGGGTAGAAATTCTGTCATCGATATTCCCTCCCGAATCAGCATCAGTGTAGCACATGAGACAGAGTGACGTGGATCCAGTGATGACTCCAAACAGGAGTCGTATGGGTCTCGTCCTGTGAAGGTATCGCATGATGCACTTCATAGCCTGCTTATGAAATGGACCACGATTAGCCACTAACTGGCTCAATTGCCCAATAGCATGGGCTATATCTAGTCAGGTGGTCACCATGACATAGATCAGACTATCTAGTGCACACTGATGTGGGATGCCTACCATGTCAGTTTTCTCTACTTTATTGGATAGACAGATGGGGGAGGAGAGCTTGCACTATGAGCTCATGGGTGTCCTTGAAGGCTTGTAATCTATCATGTTGTGTCGTTTGAGGATGGAGTCAATGCACTTTGTCTGGTTCAGGCTAATGGTGCCTGCATCAATGCACTCTATTACGTTTGATAGAAATTCTAAGATAAAATTCAAGAGGACTCATGTCTTTCATCTCAAATCTGATACTCAGCTTTCCCTGAAGATTTTCTACTAGTTACATTCAGGAAGAGCATAGAATTCGGTCATCAACAAACAAGGCAACCAACAAAGTCTCTTTCTTACTCATGCACGTACATGCTAGGATCATTGTCGCAGTGCATGAAGGACTCCTTGGCCATGAATGTATCCATCTTGTGGTACCAAAGTCTTGCAGCTTGTTTTAGCCCATAGAGCGCCTTCACCAAACTGCACACCTTGCCCTCGGGATCATCTACTCCCTCCGGCACCTCTATCAATACCTCCTTTCATGTTCTCGGTAAAAAAGGTTGCCTTGACATCTATGCGGTGGATCTCCATGTTCTTGGCAGCAACATTGGCGAGCATTCACCGGATGGAGGCGAACGGCATACCTCGAGTAAAGGTTTTCTTGTACTCTGCACTAGGCTGTTGAAAGAACCCCCTTGCTACCACCCATGCCTTGTACTTGTCTATCTTGTCATCTTATTTCTATTTTACTTTCGGTACCTACTGTGAGCCCCAATAGGTCGGTCCACCAGTACTCATGTCCCATTCTCCTTGATGGAGCTAGATTTACTCCAAATTGTTTCATCCTACTCTGCTTTGCCAGGCTACATGAGTGTCTTTACATCAGACTCTGTCTCCTCTTGAACCATGAACGAATAGTTGAAGCCTACCCATTCATCCCTATCTACGTCGTAATGCTCCAAAGGTATTTTGAGGCGTGAACTGCTCCTTCGACCTGCGCATTGTTTCCTTTGATGTGGAGGCTAGAGGTTTACTACATTGTTGATGATGGGAGAGGAATCATTCTCATGGTGAGGAGGATCAGATATGTCAAAATCACATTGAGATTCCTCTGAGTCATCTTTATCAGCTCCTCTCCCTGTTCCACCACCTAGCTCATGCCATTGTGCTATTGTTTTGTCTCCCTCCTCAAGGAGAGTAAGCCACTCTCCTTGTTTTTTAATGTTCTCAAGTTTGAGAAGCTCTCTCTTACTCACAACCCTTTTGTAGAAATCCATGTCTTTGTTGTGGATGACTTTCTTGGCTCCTCGGTCCCAGAGTCTATATACTTTGTGGGTGGTGTCATAGCCGATTAAAACGCACTTTTGTACTCTTGCATCGAGCTTCCAAGGCCCTCACCGGCCAGGACCTTGGCAAAGCTGGTGCGACCAAACACCTTGAGATGGGAGGCGTCTGACTTCCCACATGACCATGCGTCTTGAGGCGTCTTCAACTGTTGTGTTTGCTTTTTTTGGCCTCTCCTTTGAAGAGCCACTGTAGGTATGAGTTTCACAAGGTAGATAGCCGTACGTGCTACTTGAGCCTTGAACCTAGGAGGCAAATTGGCATCAAAGAGCATGCACCTTGTCATGCCCAGGAGGATCTCATTCATCCTTTCTCCTATGCCATTGCTTGGAGGTGAGTAGAGGGTAGTTTTCTAATATTTAATGCCTTGCAACTTGAACCACTCCATGTACGCTTTGTACTCCTCCCCATCGTCTTTCCTAAATGCCTTCACATTATTTCCACTTTATCACTCAACCATAGCGATAAAGGCTTGCGGATTCTCCTTCACCTCACTTTCCTTCTTGAGAAATCATGTCCCCACCTTATGAATTTTGTCCTCGATGCATGTAAGGAAATATCTACTGCCTCCATTCAATGGTATGCGAAAGGGACCACACATGTCAGAGTGAATGAGGTTAAGAGGTACAACAGCATCCATGCCATTGCGCTCAAAGGGTTTTGTTCTTGCCTTGCCTTGAAGGCATGGTCCACACATGATCCTGGCTCCCTCTACCTCATCACCTAGCTCCATCCCACGCACTAACTCCTGCTTTTCCATGAGCTCCAATGTGCGATGAGCCACGTGCCTAGAGCGCCTAAGCCGCAAGTTCTCAGCGGATGTACACAAGCTAGAATTAACAACCCCTATGGTTGCATTTGTTTTTGGATTTGTTATCAAATTGTCTTCTACGAGTGCTTCCATTGCTTGAACATGTCCTTCCTCGTATGAAACTATATTGCTGTTCTCCTCATCATCACTCTTGGCCAAAGATTCAGCGTCGAAGTGGTCATTTTGGTCTATAAGATGTAGATTCCATCAATGCAAGGAACCTGTGCAAAAATCTTCTTGGCAGAGTAGGAGAAATTGATGTCCTTGGTAGGGACTATTATTGCTTCCTTCTATACAAAAACCACTGTCATGCCATGGTCAGTTAACTTACAGACGGAAAGCAGGTTGGTTGTGGAAGGCAAGTGTACAACCCCCTCTACCTTGAGGTCGGAATCTCCACCGCTGATATCTATTGTGACCAGCTTTTTACCAATCCCCTCAGCTGCCTCAACCTTTCTGTTGGCAACTCTATGGTTCTTGTTGCATGGAGTAAGGGAGATGAAGTCTCTCTTCTCATGTGTGGTGTGCTCGTTTGTGCCCGAGTCAAGGCCATAGGCTCCTCGCCTGAGTATTACCCTCACACTGAGCAATCAAGCTTGTAGGATCCTTCCCACCATTTCCCCCTCGTCATTCATCCCCATCTCCTCCCTCTCTCTTGCCACAACTATGGCAGTTTCCTTGGCGCTTTGCACCCCTTCAATTATTATTAGTGTTTTTATTTCTCTTGTATTCAGAGGAGGAGGTATTGCGGAAGGTGTCGCTGCTCCGTGATGTAAAGACAGCCATGTTTGCTTCACTACTCCTACAATGCATGGCTTCATTTTGCACATACTCGAAGATGGTGGCATAGGAAACTTGATCTTCAGTCCACCCTCCAATCACTGTATCATGGAGCTCCAACTTTGTGGCAGCGTCATTAAAAAAATCTTGGTCTACATATCGGAGTTCAGGTCCCACCCCATGCCAGTGGCTTGTTTCAAGAGCGTCTCAAACTTCTGCATAAGTTTATGGACATCCTCCCCTTTATAAAGCCTCATGCTAATGAGATTTTGTAGAATGAAGAGATGTTTAGCAAGTGAGGAGGATTGAAATGCCTTGGCGAGTTAGGTTTTTCCCGCGATTGCCAGTGCATGACCGCTGATCTGTGAAAAGACAAAAGGTTGTATGGAGGACACAAGAATGGTGAAAGCCTTCTTGTAAAACTTGACCCATGCCACAAGGTATGTACCTTCATCCTTTGGTTCTAAGATAGTTCTGTCAAAATAGCCTAGCAGATCTCCATCATCCATGACGATCGCAAACTGCCACTTCCAGAGTGCAAACCCCTCTCCATCAAACTTAAGGATGGGCAAATGATTCCTTGGTTCCCCTATCCCTGCCATCCCTACAAATAGAACTGCTATAGCTACTACACCTGTTCTTCATGTTGATGTATTTTTGTTTTTTGTCCCGGAAGGCCGCTCCTGAGAAGAAGCAGTTGCTTCTCTTGTTCATCTTGGCCGTTACACCTAGATGTAGGCTGATGTAGGCAGATTTGAACTCCTAAAGCGAAGGGTGGAGATGTGCTGCATTCTCCTCTTGCTGATGTCAACCTGCAAATAGAGACGTTC
Source organism: Penium margaritaceum (assembly GCA_023375785.1). Taxonomy (NCBI): domain Eukaryota; kingdom Viridiplantae; phylum Streptophyta; class Zygnematophyceae; order Desmidiales; family Peniaceae; genus Penium; species Penium margaritaceum. The sequence goes on from SZWC01002438.1 coordinate 135,155, forward strand.
GATGAGATCACGGGCGCTCTCACTGCTTGTGACTTAGCAATTACATCAGTGAAAGTTCTCTAACCAGAGCTGTGGACCCATGACCCTTTGTTAGGTACTACAGCAGCCCCACATGCGAGAGGTGCAGCTTGAAGTTCCACCTCCATAGCCCGTCATCAGGGCCACCCATATATTTCTGGATGGAGTGCATCTCCTTCTATGCAATTTGTGTACTCCTCCACTCCGGGACCTCAGATTTTGACTTCAATGTCGTCCTTGACGAAAATTCCGACCGCCGCGACAGCCGTGAGCAATTTGTAGACCGGTCAAGGATGTGGGTCCATAACCCTCTGGTAAAAAAATTACCCATTGGCGAAAGCAGTTCCAAGGTTCCCCTAACGTGTCTGCACTTGATGTTCATGGCTTTCTGTTTTTCTGCGAGGTTTTGAGTCTAAGCATGACCGTTCAGGTCGCCTCACGTTACGTTTCTAGAAGTGGAAGGGAGTTGTGACAAAGTCACTTTTCCAAAGGCAATAACACAATGTTGTGTATGATTTGGACATGGACATTATCTAAACATTTGTAGGGCTAGTCATGAGCTTTCCAACGGACCAAACCGTATGCGGTTTGGATCATTATAGCTCCCACAACCTCACCCAAAGCACAATATCCCAAACCAATGCCTCATTTAGCGGGGCACACCATCTCGCCCGCCGAGGCATCCACACAAATCAAGGACCCATCAAAACGCCCTTTCGGAGTGCAGATGTCTCTACACACACTCTATACACAGTGGCGGTACCCTTTGCACCTTTGGAGGTTGTTTCAATGAGTTAATCATTGAGTTTGGTGATAAGGATTGATGTTCTGTGAAACATATTCCCGGACCTGTAGTCGGAGTTTAAGACCGTCTCCGAATAACAATTGTACTACCGAGTTTCAGACTCCGAGCTAAGATTTTGGCTAAGTCCCTCAGTAACAAAAACTACACAACAACCACCTGACGAATCATCGACCGAACGCCTTGGCAACCTTCCGGAGCAAAATCCCAAAATGGTATTTTGTTACTCATTCCGGTCAATTATTCATCGGCACTCAAACCATGGCCGGCTCCCAGAGCCGTCACATACATCCCAACTTTTGAAGCCCATATCTCCTTCATTACTTGTCCGATTTGGGTACAATACCTTTCACTGGATCTGGCAACTCGTCAACTTTGAGGAAAAATACTCCATTTAAGGATTGAAGCACTTCTTGAGCCGCTAGATCCAATTGTGAGGACTTTCCTCTCTCAAGCACTTGTAGGCGCCTCCCGGCGCCACTCTTGGGAATGCAAAGGAGCAAATGTTCAACAGTTTTATGCCAGTATGACAGCATGTATAAAGCAACAAAACATGCCAAGGTGAGCCATAGTTGGCTTCTTGCCACTCCACACCTCTTGTGGTATCTGCTACATCTTCACCTTTGCGTCTTTTAACAAAATGTTTAGCATCAGGTTCATGATATACTCTGTTGTCCATGCCATCTCCTCCGAGTAATGCACAAAGACCAGCATCACTCAACACAGACTGGACCATGTTGAGGATGGTGTGGTTTGCCCTCTTAGCGATGCCATTCTGCTGTGGAAATTGTGGCATTGTTTTTTGCCACGCAATCTCCTTGCCCTTTATCCATGTTGAGTAGTCCCCATACTGGCCGCCATTGTCACTCCAGAACACCTTCACCTTTGACTCCGTTTGCGACTCAACTATTGCCACAAACTCTTCCATGCATGATGTGACATCACTTTTCTTTTTATTGTTGTCAAGGTATTGTTTGCGAGTATGGTCATGGATGAATTTCATAAAGTAGCGTACTACACCAATTCAGGATTCCAACAATTACCACACATCTGTGCATCACCCCCAACTTGGCCAATGCACACATCCTTTCGCCATCAAACGATTGTTGTGTCGCTTTCCCAACCACGTTTGGCTGGCACACGGCATTCTTGGCTGCGTTGAGGCCTTTGACCTCAAGTCCTTGTACCACTTCTTTCTTTACCATGTCCCTCGTGGTTGAGGGAGCGATATCACACGAGCGGCGGTGCCACATGTCCAGGTTTCCATTGTCTTTTTTTGCGAGGTGGGCGATATCTGACCCCGCCAAATGCCAAGGATCTTTGCACGAAGAAGCTACAAGTCGTCCTCTTGCTTTTCACGTGTAATCACCTCCCCATTCCCCTCCTTTTTGATGATGACCTCCTTGTTTTTGAGGAGCACCTCAAGCCCTTTATCAGTAAGGAGGCTCACTAAGAGCAGCTTTTTCCCAAAGTTGGGCATGTGGAGCACATCGTGTGTTGTGCTTGTGACAGTCTCTTAATCCACATCCGCCTTCATGCAAACTTTGCCTTCACTAGCAGCTAGCTCTGTCTTGCCGTTGGCCACCGTCATGTGCAGCTCTGAGCCACCACAGGTGATATATGTTGCATGCTTGTATTACGTGTTGCGGCCCGATCGGAGTCAATCACGGTGACTACCTAATTGGAGACTCTTATGCCATTACTACGTGGTCGTCCCTCTTTCCACCCTTCCTTGGCTGATCTAAGTTTACCGTGCATGGTGCCCTTCTATCCACATATGTAGCACTCCGCCTTCTTGTCACCTTTCTTGGTCTCTTGCTTGGCACCCTTCCCCTTCTTCCATCTTCCTCCACCTTGAGGGCGGATGGCATAGGCAAGACTTGATGTTGCCGCACCTTCTCTCCCACAACACCGCGTCCATTCATTACGGACATACTCAGCACTCTTCTGGTACTTCAGCTCATCGGCAGACCAGCCGCCAACAACAGTGATATTGAGACTCCAATTGTTTGGCAAGGCTAGGAGGAGGATCAAGGCTTGCAGCTCAGGGTTGACCTTCCATCAGGTAGGTACGCACTTGGTACTAAAGTGCTTGATGTGCTGCATGACCTCTATGATGTTGTCACCTTCATTGGCTTGGAGTGTGATGAACCTCTTTGCAAAACAGGCCTGGTTAGCAAGGTTGCTAGACTGATAGATGGTGTAGAGCTTCTTCCCGGCTTCCGTAACCTGCAAGCATCCTTGAATGAGTGTACATTGCATAAGAGATATCACAAACTCCAACAAGGCAAGCAACGTTTTGCTACACTTGTTGTACTTGTCCACTTCCTCTGGCATTGCGGTATCCATAGGACATTATTCTTCACCCTTGACCAGCTTAAGCAAGCCCTTTTCATCAAGGCAGACCTCAAACTATCACCTTCACAAGGAGAGGCCATTCCCATCAAACTTTGTAATGACATCGATGCTCTCTTGCTCGGTCGCTGTCATGGCATACGGTCGTAGTCTGAATGATGTAGATGTAGGATCCATCTAGACACATGGATCCATAACATGTTCTTAGAACTATTAGGTATAGGGACACCCTCAAGGATGCCTAGTCTTCTCTGTTTCACACTACCAATGTTTGGAACAGCCAATGGAAACCAATAGCAACGATTGTGGAGAACAAGGATCATGTATGTGAGTGGACAGAACACGTTCTATTTAATAGAATTGAATTGAAACAGGTTTTGCTTCTTAGAATAGCAAAATTACATCAGATGCTTATAGCGTGTGATCTAAGATTTTCAACACTTCCAAGAAAACCCAAATCAAAGCACTAGAGTTCCTTCTACGGCTTCTTTGTGGAGCCGTCCACCTTGCCTTGTTTGCTAGGCAAGAGGAAGCGCTTTGACGGTGACTCATTGGAGTACCTTTGTTCATCCAAAAGTCAATAAAATGTTCACGATTCTCAACGAGAATCTTTTGGTTGCTTCTTTCACCGCCTTGGTGTTAAAATAGTATGCACCTTGTCCACTGCCTAGCTGGCTGCCTACACATACAGACAAGGCATGCACTGCTCTATGGAGTACATACCCTTGGTCTGTTCCGAGATGGGCCAGGAATGTACTGCCCATAATGGGTATGTCCCATGTGGCTCATCATAGGAACCATACCTTTTTGGCTTGGTTGAATAGGCACTCAAGTCTCAAACGAGAGGTTGCTGTTTCAAACCCTGCGACAGCAGTAATTTTATTTGTGGCCCAAACTGGGATAGGAAGCTTCTAGGAAGCTTACTAGAGCCTGCCTTGAGGATGACACTTGATGGTCTAAAGATCCGCCAAGTAGGACGATAGGTTGAGGTTGGCTCCAATGCAGCCCCTACAAGTAGAAGCTTTAGCAAAGCTCTGCAAGTATAAAAAGCCTGTACCTTGCATGCATCCATTCACAGTTCTTGCCTTTGAGACTCCACACAGAGTGTCCAACCAAAGGTAGACACTAAAGACCAACATGCGGACTTTGTGAGGTTGCAAACCAAACGAACCTAAATTGTGGATCCCTCGTTCGAGGGTCATATGTTATCTTGGTTGCAATACCAAGATCGGTTGGCAGCCTCCCATGTCAGGACCCGTTTTCTAGACCATTGCTATCCGGTACATTGACAAAGGGTTATGGGTCCACACTTCTCGTTCTAAGGCATGCTTCCAAGACAGACTAGTGCGTGGTCTTGCAGGACGCACACATACAACAGGGACAGGAAGATCGGACGGCTCCAACGTGCTCCATCGGCTCCATCAGCTTCTTCTGGTAGGGTGCGTGCACCTGGCGGACTAGGAGACGAGGAACAGCTCTGTCCATGTTGGACAAGACCCTCGAGCCCCAACGAGATTAAGCTCTACACCTTTTTAGAAGGTGGTACGACCCCGAGTCCGTTCTCTCACGATGGCACCATTGCCTTAGGCGATCATCGCCGGGAGGGGTATGCAACGGAACCAACTACACCTTCGACAATGGTCGCAGTCAGCAGCCTCATCAGCCTCATCGGCATCAACAAAGCAGAGTAGCAGCAAAGCAGAGAAGAAAAGTAACCGCTGGAAATGGCGGATCCGAGTCAAGCCCGCCTTGAGGCGGGTATGTCCAAATTCACGAGGACAGAGTTTCCCTTGTGGAAATGGCAGTTTGAGATTGTCATGAACGTGCGTGGCTACCTTGACATCCTAAACGGGATCGAGACAGCACCCGCCAATGCGACCGTGGCGACGCATGCGGCTGACCTTGCAGCATGGACAATGAAGAACAACATGGCTCTTGCCATTCTTGTGACATCCATCAACGAGACTCAACACTCCCACATCACAGGATGCACGTTGGTTGTCGAGGCCTACGCAAAACTCGCACCCGTGCATCAATCAAACGCCCTAGTAAACCGACTCTTCATCTTCCAACGGTTGATGTCGATGAGGGTGAGCAAAGGAGAATCGATACCTGCATTTTTTAAGTCATTCGACAACGTGCTGCAAGAGGTCCAACAAATGGAATGGAATCTCGACTCCAAGTTGCATATCATGATCCTTCTACTGGCGCTACTGGAAAGCTGGGGGTCCTTGATCACTGTATTTGGCAGTTGGAAGGAGGCAGATCTGACGCCCGAGGCTGTCGCTAAACATGTCCGCAACACGTCCATGCGACACAATGGCATTGAGGCAAACATCTCACCCTATGCCTCTGGCTTCGTCGGACAAGGTGCAAGCTCTTGCCGCAGTCAAGGCAACAGCGGAAGTGGTGGCGGTGGAGGGAAAGGCAATGGTGGTGGGAAGAGTTCCAAGAAGCCGGCAACTGTGGCTAGGGACTGCCCTATTCCCAAGAAAGAAGGCGGGAACAAAGGTGGAAAGGAGAAGGAGCTCACAAACATGATGGCTAGGGGGCTGCCCATGAAGGGGGCAGCGATACTTAGGCCCTGGGCATTTGCCCTTGACTCGGGCACCAACCACCACTCATCAAAAGAGAAGGGTGGATTTGTCTCCATGGCCGAATCTGTCATGCGCATCAAGTGTTTAAATGGCGGCGTCGTCCAAGCCATGGACGAAGGGGACAAAGTGATCACGTTCAACGTGAGCTGTGCGGAGAAGGCGGTCAACCTTCAAAAGGTGGTGTACATGCCCTTCTTCGCAGCCAACTTGCTGTCTGTCTCACAAATCACCGACAACAACATGAAGGTGGTGTTCACCAACAAGAAATCAGTGGCCCTAAAAAATAAGGACATCCAGATTTTGTACACCAAAGACGATCTCATGCTTAAAGTTCCAAGAATCGATGGCCTCTACGTGCTTCAAACCAAAGTCACCTAGGCGTCAGATGAAGGACTCGCATGTGCCACCAAGACAGTGGCACCGGAGTCAAAGGATGCACCACCGGCAACCACTGCAGTCGTCACATCAACCAAGTACACTGACGCTGAGCTGTGGCACCGACGATTTGGCCATGTGGCCAACAGCACGCTGCAGAAGATGCAAGAGCAAGAGGTAGTCCGCAGAATGGAAGGGTGTACCATGAAGCACGGTGGAGGGTGTGCATTGTGTGAACCATACCTCCAAGCTAAGGCAAAGAAGAAGCCGTTTAGGAGAAGAGGTCAACGAGCGGATCACGTCTTGGAACTGAGATACAGTGACGTGTGTGGACCCTTCCGCACACCGTGTAACGGAGGAAGCAAGTACTTCCAGACCTTCATTGATGACCACGGCCGCAAGTTATGGATCTACTTGCTCAAAACAAAGGGAGAGGTCAAGGAGAAGCTCCTCGAGTTCGTCGCCATGGTGGAGCGGCAGATGTCCAAGAAGGTGAAGATGCTTTGAAGTGACAACGGGGGTGAGTACAAGGCATGCAAACCTTGGCTATAGCATCATGGCATCTGCCACAAGCAAACCACCCCTTACAACTCCCAAAGCAACGCTTTGGCCGAGAGGATGAACCACACCCTACTCGGCATGGTGTGAAGCATGCTCTTCGACGCCAAGCCCCCACCTTGCTTTTGGGCAGAAGCAGCAACAACGTCTTGCTACCTCTTGAATCTCACACCACCAACCGCCTTGCGGAAGCGTGGAAAGGAGCAGGACAAGCAGCTGAAGACCCCACAAGAAACATGGTTGGGAAAGAAACCCAACACATCCCATCTAAAGTGTTTGGGTCAACTGCATGGGTGAAGATCCAGTCGAGAGAAGGTGGAGGCAAGCTAGACGCACGTTCCAGGATGTGCATCAGGGTTGGGTACGACACATCACACAAAGCCTATCGGCTTTGAGACCCGGCGACAGGCAAGCTCGTGAGGAGGCACAATGTTGTGTTTGACGAACGCACCCTTGAAAAGGGAGAGCTGCTGGACCCGAACCTCACTCCCAAAGCGGGACTGTGGATAGTATTGCTTGAGTCGGGAGACTAAGCACCCGACAACTGGCTCACTTTGCCAGTAGGTGGTGGGAAAGGGAGAGCAACAGTGGAGGATGACGCAGCATCTGACATGGACGTGGATACCGAGGCGTCTGGCGCTTTCAAGTCTGACTTGGAGTCCGATGACTCTTTTGACGACGACGACGACGACGACAAACCACCTTTGGAAGTACCATAACCAAAGCAAGAAGCCGCACCAGCACCTCGGCTTAGTTTGCGACCAAAGAGAGCACCTTTACGATATGAGGACGATTGGAGTGGCCTTAGCTGGTCGTGCATGGCTCATGGATGTTGGGAAAGGAGCCATCCCGCTCAGTTTCAGGTCCACAGGAGCAAGTTCCAGGAATATACCAGATGCTTGCTCCGATTGTCAATCCAACTTCACCATTGGAAAGATCAGGTGGCAAAATGTCAACGGTGCAAGTTTGAGGCCGATCGAACGGTCAGATTGGGAGATATGAATTTTCATAGTTTCCGGGGTCATCGATCGTCGATATCCAGGTGACCATGGGCGATGGCTCCATGCCTTAGCCTGAGAAAAGAAAAAGGCAAGAGGTCCAGGGTCAAGACCTGATGGGAGAAATATCCAAAAAGGTCCTTGGTCTTAGGATTGCCTTGTCAGAGTGTGCTGACTAGGACAAAGGTACCTCTCCTTACTTTTTAGGTGAGGTGAGATCCTTGTGTGCTAGCCATGCACACATGGCGATTCTCCATGGGTTTGTGGGTTATGTGACCACTAGGAGTGTGCCATGAGAGCACTTTTTAGCTCTCTAGGTCGTGTGTGAGTGGTCAGCCTGATTCCTAGGCTGAATTCCTCCCTTGTGTGAGATTATGGACTCTAGTGTGTGAGCCTTAGCCTCCATGGCTAAGTGGTGTGGCTTGTGAGAGGGCTGACTTGCCCAAGCTCTAGCTCTATATGTACTCCATCATTTTGAGTGATTGAACAACAATTCTTCAACAAAAGTGATGCCCTTCCAATCACACATGCTTGCTGCTCCAAGGCTCCCTCTCTCCTCAAGTTTCAACATTTGGTATCAGAGCCAAGTTCTGCCACTTTCAGCTAGTACAGGCCGTCACTTTGAGAGTGACGGGTTAGGATAAAAACTTCATCAAATTTGAAGATCGACCACAGGATCTTCAAACTCAAAAGACAACCTTTCCAACGAGCCCAAAATTACGAAGATCCAACGGTCGGATTGAGAGTTATGCTCAAAACGAGGTCAGCCAGGGCTACACTCTTCTCTATGAGTAAGATTGTCGCCTTGTGATGACCATAACTCTCTTGTTTCTTTGTCAAATTTAAAAAGTGGCACATGCGAATTGTAGTATTTTTCCTAATCTTTCCATTGGTCCAAATATATTTGCATTCCATTGATTCGTTTGGGAGAAACGCTATTTACAAGCTGGCTGGCCTGAGTTGGAGTAAGAGCAGAAGCATACTCTGTTTTCAAGAGGGCATATCTTTCAAAGCCCCATGTTGATGACCCTGTTTTATGGGTCGATCTGAAAGGTTTTGAGCTGCATTTTCCAGTGGTGGGCTCATTTTTCAAAATTCCCAGTCTGCTGGCACCTACAATCCATTTTCTGTCAGACAGATTTCTGGCAGAAGAAGCAACAGAAGCAGGTGTAGCGCCGCCATCCAAGGGCAGCGCTGAGCATCACCAAGGCTCAAAATGGCAGCAGCTGGCATTGTGACAGCAGCCCAGCCTTTGGAGAGGCTGGAGGGACGCGCCAACTTCACGTTTGGGAAGATCCGTACCCGCCTCCTTTTGGCGGAGAGGGGCTTGTGGGAGGTGGTGAGCGGTGACGAGCTGGCTCCAGTACCACAGGCAAAAGGCATCACTACAGCGCAGGTGGTGGCGGGGAAGACACCGCAAAAGTGTGCAGTTGATGCAAGTTCTTCTGCAGTTGTACCAGCAACGTACGAGGATTGGAAGAAGAAGGACAGGCAGGCCTACAGGTTGCTTGTTAACACCATCTCCAACCCGCATCTTCAGTACGTGAATGACAAGGCTACTGCAAAGGAGGGGTGGGACACGTTGTGCAAGAAGTATGAGAGTAAGGATCCTGCATTCCTCATGCTTTTGGAGGAAAAGATGATGGCGCTGAAAATGCAGGGTGGTGAAGGGATGGAGGCGTATCTGGAGAGGGCAAAGGAGCAGGCAAAGCAGCTGAGAGCGGCCGGTAACCCCGTGGAAGAGACGCGCTTCATCCTCCTCTTGCTGAGGGGACTCCCAACCAGCCTGACACGGTGCGAGAGACGCTAGAGTGCCAGCCAACTCTCGACCTTACTTCATCTGCACACCTGGTGCAGGTGGAATTGCGTCGCAATGCAGCAAAGCGCAATGGCGGCAGCATCAGTGAAGCAGCTTTCATGGCCATGGGCTCATGCAACCAGCAGTCGCAGCAGTCCGGGCAGTAGAGAGGCAAGAAGAAGGGCAAGTGGCACTATTGCCAGAAAGAGGGGCACTATAAGAAAGAGTGCTTCAAGTTTAATTGGGACCAGAAGGAGCAGCAACAACAGCAGCAGCAAAAGCAGCAATCTCCACAACAATAGCAGCAGCAGTCACAGCAACGCCAGCAGCAGCAGCAGCAGAACCAGACTTGCGTGCGCCATTTTGGCAACATGAACGTTGCCAAGGAGGTCCGCGACCGCCTCTTCATGGCGAAGTCTGACATGTCGCAGAAGGAAAAGGCGGATCTGGCGTGGTACAAGGACTCGGGGTGTACCAAGAGCCTGACGCACCACAACGAGTGGTTCACACAACTGCTCTCCATTCCCCCCCGTCCGTTTGCTTTGGGTGATGATCGGGTGGTGTATGCTGAGGGGATTGGGATTGTGCAGATGTGGTTGGAGACCCCGCGTGGCATTGAAGTGGGAGTTTTCCATGGCGTGCTGTATGTACGTGGTGCTGCGTTCAACCTTCTCTCAGTGTCCTCTCTCACCAACACAGGACTACGCGTTGTTTTTGACGATGATTATGGCTACATCCTCAACAAGGAAACAGGAGAGAAGTTGGCCAAGTCGGTGAAGGAGGGCGACATGTACCGCCTGCTGGGGGCGACCAAGATCCCGCGTGAGCAGAGTCTTGCAGCAGTGGTGCAGGCGACAGATGGCGAGATCTGGCATGCGCGCTACGGCCACATCGGCATGCGCGCCTTACAGCAGCTTCAAGCAAAGCAGATGGTGCATGACCTGCCTACCATCTCTAACTTTGAGCAGCACTTATGCATCGGATGTTTGGAGGGGAAGCAACACCGCGAGGCGTTCTCTGGAGCAGGGCAGCATGCAAAAGAGGTGTTGGAGCTGGTCCACACAGACTTGTGCGGACCGATGCAGACCCAGAGCTTTGGAGGCTCTAGGTATTTTCTCACCTTCATTGATGATTTCAGCCGTTACACTGCTGTGTACTTCCTTTCCTCCAAGGACCAGTGCTTTGACAGGTTCAAGGAGTTCAAGGCCATGTTGGAGAACAAGACTGGCAAGAAGATCAAGGCGCTGCGCAACGATCGCGGTGGAGAATACCTAAGCAAGGAGTTCCATGACTACCTCGCAGCAGCTGGCATCAAGGCGTAGCGTACCGCGCCGTACTTGCCGCAGCAAAACGGGGTAGCAGAACGCGCCAACCGTACCATTGTGGAGTCGGCGCGCTCCATGCTGCACGAGGCCCGGCTGACCTACGACTTCTGGGCTGAAGCCGTGAGCACTGCGGTCTACATCAAGAACCGCAGTCCAACCAAGGCCCTAGAGCAGATGACGCCGTACGAGGCGTGGTTCGGCAAGAAGCCGAGCGTGGGTCATCTTTGCGCGTTTGGCAGCTTGGCGCACATGCACGTGCCAAAGGAGAAGCGGCAAAAGTGGGACGCGAAGAGTGCGCAGATGCTGATGATTGGCTACGACGTGGCAAGCAAGGCGTATCGCCTCTACGAGAGGGATACAGGCCACGTCATCATCTCCAGGGATGTCGTCTTCAANGAGAGCAACGTCATTGGCACCAACATCGTGTGTGAAGAGGCAGCAGAACCAGCAGCTGACGAGACAGTGGGAGCAGAAATTCTTCCTGACCCAGTTTCTCCCGATCCTTCCTCTACTGTGACAGTGGGAGAATCACTCTACTCTCCCATGTCTGATGTTGCAGATACAGCAGCCTCATCGGCAGAAGCAAAGGAGGGAGATGTAGCACCACCATCAGCAGCAGTTCTGCCAACAGCACCGCGCCAGCCGCCCGCTAACGCTCTAGCACCAGGTCGGAGGTACCCTCTTAGGGTGCGTTACAAGCCTGGTGAACGCGGCCATTTCTGGATGCTGCAGAAACCAGAACAGATGAACGTCGTAGTTGCAGCAGATTCAGATGAGCCAACGTCATACAAGGAGGCCATGGCTGCACCGGATGCAGCAGATTGGGCGCAAGCCGTGCAGCAGGAGATACAGTCGCAGCTGGAAAACGACACGTGGGAGCTGACTAAGCGTCCACCAGGACGTAAGGTGATCAAGTGCAAGTGGGTCTTCAAGAAGAAGCGGGGAGCAGATGGTAACCTGGAAAAGTACAAGGCGAGGCTGGTCGCCAAGGGCTACTCGCAGCAGGAGGGCATCGACTACACAGAAACTTTTGCCCCTGTAGCAACGTTTGCCTCTGTGCGCACGCTCCTCTCTTATGTAGCAGCTGAGGACTTTGAGGTTCACTACATGGATGTCAAGACGTCATTCTTGAATGGTGACTTGGAGGAGGAGATCTACATGGAGCAGCCGGAGGGGTTCGTCATGGATGGCTAGGAGCACCTGGTCTGCAAGCTGCAGAAATCGTTGTAAGGCCTGAAGCAAGCGTCGCGTGCTTGGAACTTGAAGTTGGATGCGGCGTTGCAGTGCATGGGGTTTGAACGTAGCCAATGTGACTTCAGCGTGTATTGCTGGCAGTATGAGCATGAGATCCTCATCATCATTGTCTATGTGGATGACATGCTCCTCCTTTCCAACAGCATGTCTGCACTACAGGAGTTCAAGGAAGCCATGCAGGAGCGCTTCCAGATGTCTGATCTCGGGGAGGCATCATACTTCCTTGGTATCCAGATCACGCATGACCGCAAGTCACGCTCTCTCTCGCTGCAGCAAAGCCGCTACATCAAGGATGTTTTGCAGCGGTTTGGCATGGCAGAGGCAAAACCCATCGGCACACCGCTGGAGACACGGCAGTACCTCGTGAGCTTCAATGGAGAAGCAAATGCAGCTGAGCGGCAGAAGTACCAGAGCGCCGTCGGCAGTATCATGTACCTGATGGTGGCAACCAGGCCGGACCTCGCACAGGCTGTGAGCGCTGTGAGCCAGCACATGGCTAATCCCGGACCGGGCACCAGAAGGCAGTGAAGCGGATCTTCTGCTACCTTGCTGGAACCATCAACATCGGCATCACCTACAACGGCAATGACAACAGCATCATCGGCTACACAGACGCAGATTGGGCTTCGAACTCTGAGCACCGCAAGTCCATCTCAGGACATGTCTTCCTCATGAATGGTGGAGCCATTAGCTGGTGCAGCAAGCGACAGGTGGTTGTGGCCACCTCGAGTACAGAAGCTGAGTACATATCTCTCAGCTTTGGAGCCAAGGACGCAGTTTGGCTCCAACGTCTCATGGCAAAGATGAGTGAGAGTGCAGCAGTTCCAGTTCTTGTGCGCGTCGATAACCAGAGCGCAATCGCACTTGCCAAGAATCCTGAGCACCATGCACGCACCAAGCACATTGACATCGCATATCATTTCATCAGACACATGGTGCAGGAGGGTGCTATCAAGCTCGAGTTTACTCCAACCAGCAAACAGGTCGCGGATTTCTGCACCAACCCAGTGACCCGTGAGAAGCAGCAGTTCTGCATGAAGGCATGTGGACTCAGCCCACTCTGACTGCGGCAAAGTGGAAGATTGTTGGGAAAGGATCCATCCCGCTTAGTTTCAGGTCCACGGGAGCATGTTCCAGGAAAGTACCAGATGCTTGCTCGGATCGTCAATCCGACTTCACCATTGGAAAGATCAGGTGGCAAAATGTCTACGGTCCAAGTTTGGGGCCAATCCAACAGTTGGATTGGGAGATATGAATTTTCGTAGTTTCCGGGGTCATCGATCGTCGATATCCGGGTGACCATGGGCGATGGCTCTATGCCTTAGCCTGAGAAAAGAAAAAGGCAAGAGGTCCAGGGTCAAGACCTGATGGGAGAAATATCCAAAAAGGTCCTTGGTCTTAGGATTGCCTTGTCAGAGTGTGCTGACTAGGATAAAGGTACCTCTCCTTACTTTTTAGGTGAGGTGAGATCCTTGTGTGCTAGCCATGGACACATGGCGATTCTCCATGGGTTTATGGGTTATGTGACCACTAGGAGTGTGCCATGAGAGCATTCTCTAGCTCTCTAGGTCGTGTGTGAGTGGTCAGCCTGATTGCTAGGCTGATTTCCTCCCTTGTGTGAGATTATGGA
>SZWC01002438.1:152262-210866 GCA_023375785.1 Penium margaritaceum
GGGGGGGGGGAGGGGGTGACGGACGTCCTGCTTGACCATGTTACTCTCAAACATCCGGTCATCCATTCTATTGCATGGTGTCCATGGTACGCATCTACAAAATGAGGTTCAATTATGCGCACGTATACATGTTACAAACATAACATCTTTTAGAATATACAAAAGTGGGCTCAAATTTAGAAAATAAAATGTTGGAACGATATGGCATATGTATTCTTGATCCTGTAATTAAAAACATTTTGAAGGGACTGTAATTCTCAAGAAAGTTCCATGAAATTCTTGTATTCATGCACATAGAAGTTACTTTGTACATGATTGTAGTTAGCCATTTTTGGGAAATACTGGCGACTGTCCAGGTTTTTTTTCCAAAATTTCCTCACCATATGTTTCAGTCTTGTACACTAGTTATCAAGTATGTGGATTTGGGGTGATTGGGCATAAATGAGATAGCATCATTGACAAGTTCAAGGTAAGGGCAGTGGCTAAGGGGTTTTCTCAACGCCCAGGCTCCGAGTACAATAAGACGTTTGCGCCCGTCGTGACCTTTGCCTCCATCCGCTCACTCCTTGGAAATGCAGCCGCAAAGACCCTGGAGATACACCAGATGGACGTCAACACAACTTTCCTTTATGGGAAGCTTGACAAGGAAGTGCTGATGGAGGTGCCGGAAGGAGTCAAAGCTCCCAAGGGCAAGGTGTACAAGTTGGTGAAAACGCTCTACGGGCTGAAACAGGCCCCAAGCATGTGGTACAAAGAGATGGACGGTTTCATGACCGGCCTCTCCTTTGCGCATTGCTAGAATGACCCGAGCATGTATGTGCGCGATGATGGGCGAGGGCTGATGCTGGTTGCGCTGTATGTGCATGATCTGATCATCTGCTCATCTTCGGTCGAGCTGCTGGATGAGTTGAAGTCTGACCTCAGCAAAAGGTTCAAGATGAAGGACAAGGGTCCTCTTGAGTACTACCTTGGGATTGCCATCCACCGCATCCGACTAGCAGGTACCATCGAACTCAACCAAACCAAGTACATCGGTGAGGTACTGAAGCGCTACCACATGAAAGACTGCAAACCTATCAGCACCCCAATAACGACCGACACAAAGCTAAAGGCCTCCATGTTGCCAAGCAAAAAAGAAGAACAAAGGGAGATGCAAGACATCCCCTACCTGTCCGTCATGGGTAGCATCATGTACGCCATAGTAGGGACTCGTCCGGACATCTTCTATGCTGTGGGACAAGTGAGCAGATTCGTGGCCAGCATTAGAAGGCAGTCAAGCGCATCTTGCGCTACGTGCAGAAGACACGTCACATGGGCCTCGTCCTTGGAGGCCAAGAAGGAACGGACCCCCTTTGTCTGAACAGCTACACCAACGCTGACATGGAGGAAATCTCAACAACAGGAAATCCACCTCAGGATAAGTGTGCATCTTGAATGGTGCTACCATCTCATGGGCCAGCAGGAAGCAGGATTGTGTTTTCGTGTCCACGGCACAGGCAGAGTATGTTGCTCTGTCTGAGGTGTGCAAAGAGACTCAATGGCCGCGCACCATGTTTGGCGAAATGACAGTGCCACAAAAGGACGCCACGGTCGTACACGTAGACAACATGAGCGCCATCTTGATGGCTGAAGACGAGATCATCTCCCAGCAAACAAAGTACATCGACATACGTTACCACTACTCACGTGACCTGGTCATGAAAAACGTGGTGGACTTGCAGCACTGCGGAACGCAGAGCATGCTTGCTGACTGCATGACCAAGCCACTGGAGAGCGACTTGCACTATGCACGCATTCGTTGATTTGACATGAGGAATGCGGCAGAGGAAGGATGAGCTCCAAGGCATTATTGGAGCCCAGCAAGGGACAGATGGACAGAGGTGCAAGGGAGAGATTTGTTGAAATAGTATGCACCTTGTCCATTGCCTAGCTGGCTAGCCACACATACAGACAAGGCATGCACTACTCTATGGAGTACATCCCCTTAGTCTGCTCTGAGATGGGCCAGGAATGCACTGCCCATTATGGGTATGTCCCCTGTGGCTCATCATAGGAACCATACCTTTTTGGTTTGGTTGAATAGGCATCGGAGTCTCAAACGAGAGGTCGCGGGTTCAAACCCCGCAACGGCCGCAATTTCTTTGTGGCCCAAACTGGGATAGGAAGCTCCTAGGAAGCGTACTAATGCCTGCCTTGAGGATGACACTTGGCGGTCTAAGGACGCGCCAAGTAGGACTTTAGGTTGAGGTTGGCTCCAATGGAGCCACTACAAGCAGAAGCTTTAGCAAGGCTCTGCAATTATAAAAGCCTGTACCTTGAATGCATCCATTCAGAGTTCTTGCCTTTGAGACTCCTCATAGCGTGTCCAACCAAAGGTAGACACTAAAGACCAATATGCGGACTTTATGAGGTTGCAAACCAAACAAACCTAGAGTGTGGATCCCTCTTTCCAGGGTGATATGTTATTCTGGTTGCAATACCAAGAGCGGTTGGCGGCCTCCCATGTCGGGACCCGTTTTCTAGACCGTTGCTATCCGGCGCATTGACACCTGGTGCATTTGGAGCTTGTTGGAGTTGGACTCAGATCACCGGCAGCGGATTAGCCCACCATCCATCGCAGATACCGGATTCCAACCATCTAACACCCATACTTTGGGCTATGCTAACTTTCTCAATACTCACACAAATGGAGCAATACACAGCTTGATATTGCAAAAACAACTCCAAGAAGTACATATCTGAACTCAGATAAGCTATTCTGCCATTCTCTAATGGTCAAAGCAGGAAATACGATCAACGACACTCATGGCAAGACATACCATGTCAACGGTTTGATGAGTGGAATCCCCTCCATGCAATGCGAGAATTATCCTATTGTCTAGGAGCGGGAGTATGAGCGAGGAGTGATGGTACTTACATTGCATGTGGATGACCAGTTGTTGAGAATTATGCCTTCTTGCTCAGTTTCAAGTCTAGGAGAACAAGCTCTAGGAAACTACCACCATTGGAAATGTTAGATGACAAGATGTCTATGGTCCGAGATTCAGGCCGTTCAAACGGTCAGATTGGGAGCTATAAATTTTTAATCTTTGCAAGGTCATCGATGCCCAATGTCTGGGTGACCATGGGCTCCATGCCTCAGTCTAAGAAAAGAAATTTGCAAGTGGTCCAGGGTCAAGGCGTAATAGGATAAATATCTGAAACGGTCATTGATCTGAGGTTTTCCTTGTCAGAGTGTGTTGACTACGAAAAAATTCTCTCTTCTTGCTTTCTAGGTGAGTTAGGACCCTCTTATCTCGCTTATGTGCCATCCATGGACACATGGCGACTTCCCATGGGAGTTTCGGTGATGTGACGGCTATGATTGTGCCATGAGAGTATTCTCTAGCTCTGTATATTTTGTGTGATGGGTCAGTCTTTCTTTGGATGATTCCCCCTCTTGTGTTAGATTGTGGAATCTAGTATGTCAGCCTTAGCCTCCATGGGTGAGTGGTATGACTTGCAAGAGGGCGGACTTGTCCTAGTTCTAGCAAGATATGTACTCCATCATTTTGATCGATTCAAAAAATATTCTCAAGCACAAACGATGCCTTTTCAATCCCAATTGCTCACTGCTTTAAGATTCTCCCTCTCCTCCGGATCCAACACTTGATATCCCGGCCATGTTTTGCCAGTTTGAACTAGCGTAGGTCGTCACTTTGAGGACATCAAGTTAGGGTCAAACATTGACCAAATTTTGCAATCAACCAGTCAAGATTATCCAGTCAACAAGATGAGCTTTTGAAAGAGTCCAAGACTGTGAAGACCCAATGGTCAGACTAAGAGTTATGCTCAGATGAGAGAAGCCAGGACTGTACATTTCTCTTTAAGGAAGACTATTCCATTGTAAAGACCATGATTCTCTTATTTCTTGCCTTGATATGGAAAGTAATAGATATGAATTCTTTTTTCCCTAAGCTTTCCATTGGTGTAAAATTGTTTTCATACCATTGGTACATTCGGTACAAACACCGTTTACAAGCTGGCCGGTCTGAGTTGGAGTAGGAGCAAAAGCATACCCTGTTTTCAACAGGGTATATCTTTCAAAGTTCCAGGTTGGAGACCTTATTTTATGGGTGGATCTGAAAGGTTTTGAACTGAATTGATGAGTATTGTATTCATTTTTCATAAATTCCCATTTTCCTGGCTTGTACAATCAATTTTCTGTAAGACGCTTTTCTTGTCCAACTAGCAGTATAAATAAAGATAGCGGTGCCATCCAAGACCACCGCTGAGCATCATCAAGGCTCAAAATGGCAGCCGCAAGCATCGTGGCAGTAGTCCATTCTATGGATAGGCTGGACGGACGCACCAACTTCATGTTTTTGAAGAATCGTACCTGCCATTTTTTTTAGGAAAGAGGCTTGTGGGTGGTGATGAGTAGCAACAAGCTTGCTCCAATTCCACAGCCAAAGGTACTACCATAACACGGGTGGTGGTGGAGAAGAAGTCGCAAAAGGGTACAGCTAATGTAGGTTCTTCTCCATGTGTACCAGTAGCATATGAGGAGTGGAAAAAGAAGAACAGGCAGGCCTATATGCTACTTTTCAATACCATCTCCAATGTGCATCTTCAGTACGTGAGTGAAAAAGACTACAAAAAAGGAGAGATGGGATGCATTGTGCAAGAAGTATGGGAGTAAGGATCTTGCATTCCTCATACTTTTGGAGAAGATGATAATGGTATTGATTATACAGAGTGGTATAGGGATGGAAGTTTACCTCGACAGGACAGAAGATCTCTCAAAATAGTTGAGAGCGACCCAAAATCCTATGGAAGAGACAGAATTTCTCTTCGTCTTATTGAGTGGACTCCGATGAATTTATAACATAGTGGGAGAGATATTGGAATGCCAGCCCATTCTCCACCTTGACTTTATCTACACACACGTGACTTAAGTGGAACTACATCATAGTATAGCAAAGCACAAAGGCGATGGCACCAATGAAGCATCTTTTGTAGTCATTGGCTCAAGCCAAAAGCAACAATAGCACTTTGCGCAGCAAAGAGGCAAGAAGAAAGTAAACTACCATTATGACTAGGAGGGGTACTATAAAAAAGAGGCCTTCAAGTTCAAGAGGGACTGGAGAAGCGGCAGCATGAGCAATCATTCTAGTAGCAACAGCAAAGGCAACAGACTTTACAACAGTTGATGGAGTAATCATTGAAGCTTTTCCAGTAGCAACAACAAAAGCACATAGGTGTGCATCACGTTAGTAACATGAACGTGGCATATGACAAACATGGCTATCTCCTCATGACAAAGTCTGACATTTAGCACTTGGAAAAAAGTATATATTGCATGCTACAAGGACTCAAGGGACAAAAAGGGGCTGATCTACCACAAGGAGTGGTTGACATAGCTACTCTCCATCCGCCCAACCTCTTACTTTGGATGATAATCAGTGGTGTCTGCTAAGGGAATTGAGATTGTAGAAATGTTTTTGGATACCTTGTGTGGTATTGAAGTGGGAGTGTTCTATGGTGTGATTTATGTACTTGATGTTGCATTAAATCTCCTCTTGGTATCCTCTCTAAAAAATACAAGATTACATATCATCTTCAACCATAAATATGGCTATATCCTCAGAAACATTACTAGGGAGGATTTAGTTGGGTCTGTGAATGAGGACGACAGGTATCCCTTGTTGGGAACAACGAAGATCTTACATGAGCAAAGTCTTGTAGCAATTGCGTTGGCAGCATATGGCAATATCTGGCATACGAGTTATAGCCGTATTGGCATGCGCATCTTGCGACAGCTTCAAGCAAAGTAGATGGTGCACGACC
The DNA here is from genome assembly GCA_023375785.1 of Penium margaritaceum. Classification (NCBI taxonomy): domain Eukaryota; kingdom Viridiplantae; phylum Streptophyta; class Zygnematophyceae; order Desmidiales; family Peniaceae; genus Penium; species Penium margaritaceum. The sequence continues at coordinate 158,092 of SZWC01002438.1, forward strand.
TACCTACCATCTTCAACTTTATACAACAGATGTGTATTGGCTATTTGTAGGTGAAGCTACACTGAGGCATTCTTTGGAGTATGAGGGGATACAAAGAGGGTGCTGAGTGTTGGAAATTCTGTTCCAACGTGGCTCTGGCCGTCTAGCATTTGCACGGCATATTTGGGCAAGTTCAGAGATGAAACGTGAGCTTTCTGGTCGCCTCACGCTATGTGGGAGAGGATTTGAGACAGTCAGTTTTGCGAAGAGGATAACATCATTTTTCGTTATTTTTTTGTACATGGACATCATCAAAACATTTATAGGGTTAGTCATGAGCTCTCCAATGCTTCAAACCGTGCATAATTTGGCCAAGCGTAGCCCAAGTTATGCTTGCCGAAGCGTAGGTCTCACCCACCACAAAAACGCTTAACGCTTCCATGGCGCGCACACACCGTGGCGCCTTCCTTCACGTGCGAAGCGCCTTTCCCAAGGCGCAGATCCCATTGCACGTGGTTTTGGGTCCCCTACACTGTTTCCACGTACCCTGCCCACTTTTGGGTCGAGTTTGGTGATGGGGTGTGACGAGGTTCGAAACCTGTCTACGGACCTGCAGTCAGATTTTTGACCAAGTCCCCGAGTAACAAAACGTAATACTGAGTTTCGGACGCCAAGCCAGATTTTTTTTGCTAAGTCCCTCAGTAACAACCTGCACTACAAGATCCGGTGGATGATCCGCCGGATCAGGTGGATCATCCACCTAACGCCTCGGCAGGCCTATCGGAGCATTTTCTCCAGATGGTATTTTTGTTACTCGTTCCGGTCGATTATCGACCGGATTTCGAGTCGCAGCCGGCTCCCAGAGCCGCTGCGCATACCCCAACTTTGGAAAGCCATACCTCCCTCGATAGTTGTCCGATTCCGGCGAAACAACTTCCACCGGATTCAGCCACATGTCAACTTTTAGGGGCAATCCTCCATTTTAGGATCCGAGCAATTGTCTAGTCGCCAGATCCGTCAGAGTGGAGTTTCCATTTTTCTGGCGGCTCGTCAGCGCCTCCCGGCGCCACACTTGGGCATGCGCAGGGGCAATTTTTCAACATTCTCCTCCTTGCACCTTCCATGCCCGCTGCTCCTGCTTGCTCTCACTCATCTTCCGCTGCGCCCTCCAGCCCGTCATAGCTGGTCATCCCCAGTCCGGCCACGCTCACGTGCCGGTCCACGGGTTGCGCTTTGGTCAAGTAATCTGCAAGCTTGTTGTGCGTGCTACGACCATGTAGCTGTTGGAACTTGAGGAGAGAGGGAGCCTTGGAGCAGCGAGCATGTGTGATTGGAAGGGCATCACTTGTGCTAAAGAATGGTTATTCAATCACTCAAAATGATGGAGTACATATAGGGCTAGAGATTGGGCAAGTCAGCCCTCTCACAAGCCACACCACTTAGCCATGGAGGCTAAGGCTCACACACTAGAGTCCATGATCTCACACAAGGGAGGAAATCAGCCTAGCAATCAGGCTGACCACTCACACACGACCTAGAGAGGTAGAAAATGCTCTCATGGCACACTCCTAGTGGTCACATAACGCACAAACTCATGGAGAAGCGCCATGTGTCCATGGCTAGTTCACAAGGATCTCACCTCACCTAAAAAGTAAGGAGAGGTACCTTTATCCTAGTCAGCACACTCTGACAAGGCAATCCTAAGACCAAGGACCTTTTTGGATATTTCTCCCATCAGGTCTTGACCCTGGACCTCTTGCCTTTTTCTTTTCTCAGGCTAAGGCATGGAGCCATCACCCATGCCCACCCAGACATCGACGGTCCATGACCCCTGAAACTTTGAAAACTCATATCTCCAAATCCGACTGTTGGATCGGCCTGAAATTTGGACCGTGGACATTTTGCCACCTGATCTTTTCAATGGTGAAATCGAATTGGCGTTCAGAGCAGGCATCTGGTACTTTCTTGGAACTTGCTCCTCTGGACCTGAAACCGAGCCGGATGGCTCCTTTCCCAACAATCTCCCACTTTGCCGCAGTCAGAGTGGGCTGAGTCCACATGCCTTCATGTAGAACTGCTGCTTCTCACGGGTCACTGACTTGGTACAGAAATCCGCAACCTGCTTGCTGGTTGGAGTAAACTCCAGCTTGATAGCACCCTCCTATACCATGTGCCTGATGAAATGATATGCGATGTCAATGTGCTTGGTGCGTGCATAGTGCTCAAGATTCTTGGCAAGTGCGATTGCGCTCGGGTTGTCGACGCGCACAGGAACTAGAACTGCTGTACTCCCACTCATCTCTGCCATGAGACGCTGAAGCCAAACTGCTTCATTGGCTCCAAAGTAGAGAGAGACATACTCAGATTCTGTACTCGAGGTGGCCACGACCATCTGCCGCTTACTTCACCAGCTGATGGCTCCTTCATTCATGAGAAACACATGTCCACAGACGGACTTGCGGGTCTCAGGATTTGAAGCCCAATCTGCATTTGTGTAGCCGATGATGCTGTTATGGTTGCCGTTGTAGGTGATGCCGACGTTGATGGTTCCAGCAAGGTAGCGGAAGATCCGCTTCACTGCCTTCTGGTGCTCCGGTCCGGTATTAGCCATGTGCTGGCTCACAGCGCTTACAGCCTCTGCGAGGTCCGGCCTGGTTGCCACCATCAGGTACATGAGACTGCCGACGACGCTCTGGTACTTCTGCCGCTCGGCTGCGTCTACTTCTCCATTGAAGCTCACGAGGTACTGCCGCGTCTCCAGCGGCGTGCCGATGGGTTTTGCCTGTGCCATGCCAAACCGCTACAAAACATCCTTGATATAGCGGCTCTGCTGCAGCAAGAGAGAGCGTGACTTGCGGTCACGCGTGATCTGGATACCAAGGAAGTATGATGCCTCCCCGAGATCAGACATCTGGAAGCGCTCCTGCATGGCTTCCTTGAACTCCTGCAGTGCAGACATGCTCTTGGAAAAGAGGAGCATGTCATCCACATAGACGATGATGATGAGCACCTCATGACCATACTGCCAGCGATAGACGCTGTAGTCACACTCACTGCGCTCAAACCCCATGCACTGCAACGGCGCATCCAACTCCTGATTCCAAGCACACGACGCTTGCTTGAGGCCGTATAGTGACTTTTGCAGCTTGTAAACCAGGTGCTCCTGGCCATCCATGACGAACCCTTCTGGCTACTCCATGTAGATGTCCTCCTCCAAGTCACCATTCAAGAATGCCGTCTTGACATCCATGTGGCGAACCTCGAAGTCCTCAGCTGCTGCATAAGAGAGGAGCGTGCACACAGAGGCAAACTTTGCAACAGGGGCAAACGTTTCTGTGTAGTCGATGCCCTCTTGCTGCGAGTAGCCCTTGGCGACCAACCTCGCCTTGTACTTTTCTAGGTTACCATCTGCTCCCCGCTTCTTCTTGAACACCCACTTGTATTTGATCACCTTACGTCCAGGTGGACGCTCAGTCAGCTCCCACGTGCCGTTGTCCAACTGGGACTGTATCTCTGCATCCGGTGCAGCCATGGCCTCCTTGTATGACGTTGGCTCATCTGAATCTGCTGCAACTGCGATGTTCATCTGTTCAAGTTTCTACAGCATCCAAAAATGGCCGCGCTCACCAGGCTTGTAACGCACCCTAAGAGGGTACCTGCGACCTGGTGGTGGAGCGTTAGCGGGCGGCTGGCGCGGTGCTGCAGGCACAACTACTGCTACTGGTGGTGCTACATCTCCCTCCTCTGCTTCTGCCGATGAGGTTGTCATATCTGCAACATCAGACATGGGAGAGTACAGTGATTCTCCCACTGTCACAGTAGACAAAGGATCGGGAGAGACTGGGTCAGGAAGGATTTTTGCTCCCACTGTCTCGTCAGCTGCTGGTTCTGCTGCATTATCATAGACAATGTTGGTGCCGATGACGTTGCTCGCGTTGAAGACGACATCTCTGAAGATGATGACGTGGCCTCTATCCCTCTCGTAGAGGCGATAGGCCTTGCTTGCCACGTTGTAGCCAATCATCAGCATTTGCACACTCGTTGGGTCCCATTTCTACCGCTTTTCCTTTGGGCACGTGCATGTGCGCTAGGCTTCCAAATGCTCGGAGATGACTCACGCTCGGTTTCTTGCTGAACCACGCCTTGTACGGCGTCATCTGCTCCAGCGCCTCCGTTGGACTGCGGTTCTTGATGTAGACCGCAGTGCTCACGGCTTCAGCCCAGAAGTCGTAAGTCAGCCTAGCCGCGTGCAGCATGGAGTACGCCGACTCCACAATGGTACGGTTGGCGCGTTCTGCTACACCGTTTTGCTGCGACGAGTACGGCGCGGTACGCTACGCCTTGATGCTAGCTACTGCGAGGTAGTCCTGGAACTCCTTGCTCAGGTACTCTCCACCGCGGTCACTACGCAGCGCCTTGATTTTCTTACCAGTCTGGTTCTCCACCATGGCCTTGAACTCCTTGAACCTGTCAAAGCACTGGTCCTTGGAAGGAAGGAAGTACACAACAGTGTAACAGCTGAAATCATCAATGAAGGTCAGGAAATACCTAGAGCCTCCAAAGCTCTGGGTCTGCATCGGTCCGCACAAGTCCGTGTGGACTAGCTCCAACACCTCCTTCACACGCTCCCCTGCTCCAAAGAACGCCTTGCGGTGCTGCTTTCCCTCCAAACAGCCGATACATAACTGCTGCTCAAAGTTAGAGATGGTAGGTAGGTCACGCACCATCTGTTCTGCTTGAAGCTGCTACAAGGCGCGCATGCCGATGTGGCCGTAGCGCGCATGCCAGATCTCGCCATCTGTCGCCTGCACCACTGTTGCAAGACTCTGCTCACGCGGGATCTTGGTCGCCCCCAGCAAGCGGTACATGTCGTCCTCTTTCACCGACTTGGCCAACTCCTCTCCTGTATCCTTGTTGAGGATGTAGCCATAGTCATCATCGAAGACGACGCCCAGTCCTGTGTTTGCAAGAGAGGAGACTGAGAGGAGGTTGAATGCAGCATCAGGTACATAAAGCACGCCATGGAACACTCCCACTTCAATGCCACGTGGGGTCTCCAACCACATCTCCACAATCCCAATCCCCTCAGCATACACCACCCGATCATCACCCATAGCGATAGGACGTGGAAGGGATGGACAGCAGCTGTATAAACCACTCCTTGTGATGTGTGAGGCTCTTGGTACATCCAGAGTCCTTGTACCATGCGAGATCCGCCTTCTCCACTTGCGACAAGTCTGACTTCGCCATGAAGAGACGGTCGCATACCTCCTTGGCCACATTCATGTTGCCAAAGTGGCGCACACCAGCCTGGTTTTGCTGCTGCTGCTGCTGCTCCTGACGCTACTGTGAGTGCTGCTGCTTTTAATGCTGCTGCTGCGATGACTGCTACTGCTGCTGCTCTTTCTGATCCCTCTTCAGCTTGAAACAATCCTTTTTGTAGTGTCCCTCTTTCATGTAGTAGTGGCATTTTCCTTTCTTTCTGCCTTTCTGCTGCCCAGACTACTGCTGCTGCTGCGGGTTGCGTGAGCTCGTGGCCACAAAAGCTGCTTCACTACTGCCGCCGACATTGCGCTTTGCTGCAATGCGACGCAATTCCACCTGCACCAGGTGTGTGCAGAAAAAGTCGGGGTCGAGAGTTGGCTGGCACTCCAGCGTCTCTCGTACCGTGTCGTAGCTGGTTGGGAGTCCCCTCAGCAAGAGGAGGATGAAGCGCGTCTCTTCCACAGGGTTGCCGGCCGCTCTCAGCTGCTTCGCCAGCTCCTTTGCCTTGTCCAAGTACACCTCCATCCCTTCACCACCCTGCATTTTCAGCGCCATCATCTTTTCCTCCAAAAGCATGAGGAATGCAGGATCCTTGCTTTCATATTTCTTGCATAACGTGTCGCAACCCCCCTTTGTAGTAGCCTTGTCANTACGCCTCCATCCCTTCACCACCCTGCATTTTCAGCGCCATCATCTTTTCCTCCAAAAGCATGAGGAATGCAGGATCCTTGCTCTCATACTTCTTGCACAACGTGTCCCACCCCTCCTTTGCAGTAGCCTTGTCACTCACGTACTGAAGATGCGGGTTGGAGATGGTGTTGACAAGCAACCTATAGGCCTGCCTGTCCTTCTTCTTCCACTCCTCATACGCCGTTGGTACAGGTGCAGAATAACTCGCATCAGCTGCACCCTTTTGCGGCGTCTTCCCCGCCACCACCTGCGCTGCGGTGATGCCTTTTGCCTGTGGAACTGGAGCCGACTCGTCGCCGCTCACCACCTCCCACAAACCCCTCTCCTCCAAAAGGAGGCGGGTACGGATCTTCCAAAACGTGAAGTTGGCGCATTCTTCCAGCCTCTCCAAAGGCTGGGCTGCTGTTACAACGCTAGCTGCTACCATTTTGAGCCTCGGTGATGCTCAGCACTGCCCTTGGATGGCGGCGCTACCCTAACTTTTGCTGCTGCTTCTGCCAGAAATCTGTCTGACAGAAAATGGACGGTAGATGCCAGCAGACTGGGAATTTGGATAAATAGAGCCCACCACGGGAAAATTCAGCTCAAAAACTTTCAGATCGACCCCTAAAACAGGGTCATCAACAGGGGATTTTGAAAGATATGCCCTCTTGAAAACAGAGTATGCTTCTGCTCCTACTCCAACTCAGACCAGCCAGCTTGTAAACGGCGTTTCTCCCAAACAAATCAATGGAATGCAAATATTTTTGCACCAATGGAAAGATAGGAAAAATACTACAATTTGCATGTGCCACTTTTTAAATTTGACAAAGAAACGAGAGAGTTATGCTCATCACAAGGCGACAGTCTTACTCATAGAGAAGAGTGTAGCCTAGGTCGACCTCGTTTTGAGCCTAACTCTCAATCCGACCGTTGGATCTTCGCGATCGTGGACTCATTGGAAAGCTTGTCTCTTGAACTTGAAAATCCAGTTCTTGATCGTTAAATCTGAAGAAGGTTTCACCCCAACCCATCACTCTCAAAGTGACGGCCAGTGCTGGCTGAAAATGGCAGAACTTGGCTCTGATACCAAATGTTGGAACTTGAGGAGAGAGGGAGCCTTGGAGCAGCGAGCATGTGTGATTGGAAGGGCATCACTTGTGCTGAAGAATGGTTATTCAATCACTCAAAATGATGGAGTACATACAGAGCTAGAGCTTGGGCAAGTCAGCCCTCTCACAAGCCACACCACTTAGCCATGGAGGCTAAGGCTCACACACTAGAGTCCATAATCTCACACAAGGGAGGAAATCAGCCTAGCAATCAGGCTGACCACTTACACACGACCTAGAGAGCTAGAAAATGCTCTCATGGCACACTCCTAGTGGTCACATAACCCACAAACTCATGGAGAATCGCCATGTGTCCATGGCTAGCACACAAGGATCTCACCTCACCTAAAAAGTAAGGAGAGGTACCTTTATCCTAGTCAGCACACTCTGACAAGGTAATCCTAATACCAAGGACCTTTTTGGATATTTCTCCCATCAGGTCTTGACCCTGGACCTCTTGCGTTTCTCTTTTCTCAGGCTAAGGCATGGAGCCATCACCCATGCCCACCCAGACATCGACGGTCCATGACCCCTGAAACTTTGAAAATTCATATCTCCCAATCCGACCGTTGGATCGGCTTGAAATTTAGACCGTAGACATTTTGCCACCTGATCTTACCAATGGTGGAGTTGGGTCGGCAATCGGAGCAGGCATCTGGTACTTTCTTGGAACTTGCTCCTGTGGACCTGAAACCGAGCCGGATGGCTCCTTTCCCTACAGTAGCACCACCTGCCCCTTTTCAGTCATGTCCGTTCTTCTTTTATTTGCGCAATGGATGCCAACGCTGACTTCACGGCGGCATCCCATTGCTCTCCCTCGGGCCACGCAAGCGCCTGTTGCACGGTCGTCAGTTCCGTTGATGCGGCCAGCATGCACCGCGTCATGCCGATCCATCGACCGGTGCCTGCGTCGAAACGCTTCCCCGCTCTCCGCTGCCTCCTGCTGCGGTGCGGTAGTCTTGGCGGCGTCTCGTCGCTCTGCTGCGATCCTTGCGACTCTGCCCACTCCAATAAATTATCAACCGGACGGCTTCCCGAGGGTCTCTCCCGCTCCGGCGAATCATCGACCTGACGGGCGGCGCGTCCGAAGTGATTTTCTCCGACTCCCGACGTGAACTCCACCAGGAGTCCACGCTTTGGGACTTGTAGTGCCTCCTCCGACGGATCTTCCACCGGATCTTCAGCCTAGCTTCTATGTCGTCGGAGTCCTCCGCGTCGGCAGCTACACCTGCTTCACCGCCGCACTCAGACGTCGCATCTTCGACCTCCACATCCGCCGGCTCCTTGTAGTTAAGGAGCAGGAACCACTCCCCCTGGTGTGGATTGTTCCCAATGCTCATGTCGATGCTGCTGCTGATGAAGCTCAACTCCGGCTCCTCTGGCAGCTTCCCTGGAAGCTTCCTCTGGCATTAACCAGTAGCCTTCTCCAGTAGCTTCCTCTAGCAGGATCGTTGTGCTCCTGCACCGTTGCAACTATGCCCCCTGTGGACTTAGCTTTCATTGCTCCCGGCTGCTCCGCTAGCGTGTGCATGGCCTCATACCAATGCCACCTCGCCTTGCTACCGTTGGAGTTTGCGGCTGCTCCCGTCCCGTGCCGAGCCGCACCGTGGAGACCGCGGCTCTTTTAGCCACCTATCCGTTGTGCTCTTGCATGTCAGGCTTGCCTGCCGCATGGTGCATTCCTCCTCAGCTTTGCTTTTGCGTCTTGAGTCTGCACCCTACTGTTGACGGCTCTCGCATCCTACACCCACTGAGCCTTGTGCTAGTGCGACCACTGGCCGAGGTGGCCTGGTGCGTCCACTTGCACTTGCCACCACTCATGGTCCCTCAACATTTGCAGCCAACTTGCTGCATGGCGTGGCCCATTTGACCACCCGTTTGCTTCTTGGCAACTTGGCGGCTGCTGCTCCCTTGTTGCCGATGCTTGCCGATTCAACCCGCCTCTTCTATTTTGAGGCGTTGGAAGCACTCGCCTTCAGCTAGCCTTCCATTCCAGCGCAAGCCATTAACAGCCCCACTACTACTTCATCCGCTAACATTGGAACCGTTTTTGCTCCATCTAGGTCGTCTTGCATTGTGCAGCATCCTTGGCATGTCCCCGCTTGGACCCAGCGTGAGCCTTGTCACATCCACCCGTAGTAAACTGCTTCCTTGCCTGTTGGCGTAGCTGACTTCTCTTACTGCTACAAGTGCGTGCATCACTTGGTGTTGCTGTTGCTCGACCTGGTGGTACCTTCACTCCATTGAGTGTATATTTGCTACCTGGACTTGACGCGCACGTGCCTACCTCCCGTCAGCACTACTCTGTCCCACTCCAGCTCTGGTACATGATGAAGACGCCCGAACCACTTTTTGTGGTGTGATTTTGTTGTTTATTGTTTTTGTAGTTGACTTGCACAAGGGTATGCCTTCTCTTTTGAAGCATGATGCCAGCTCCCCCTCTTTGACACGCCAGCTGCGCCTTGCCCGCCACGGTAGCTGTTTTGCTCTACTAAACTCGGTGTTGTAGTGGCTCGACCAGCTGCTGCCTATTTGGGGTTGTTGAGCCTGGCCCGGTTCTGCTGCACATTTAGTCCCACCATGCGTCCGGTCCAACCCTCTTGGCTGACGATGCGTGCGGATATTCGCAGCTTCCTAGGTTGAGTTTTGCGCCGGCTGGTGTCAGCGCCTTCTCGTGGTGTTACTGCTGCACTGCTGCGATCTGTTGCACATGTGCGCACTCTTGACTCAACACCGATGTGTTTTCTACAAGCTCCCTTTTGAATTCACCACGTGTCAGTGCCACTTGTGCCGTTAATCCAGCATTACTCCACTTTGCCCATGGCCATGATGCGTCGCGCCCGACGGGAGAAGCCGACGCTTCTCCTGCCAATCATGGAGCTTGATGAGTTGAGGCCGCCCTCGCAGTTTTGCGTGCGCCTCTCCCTTGCAATAGCACCTTGGACTCTCCTTCTCTCCACCGTGAGCAAGGTTGTGGCGACCCCAAAGGCCCCACCTACCGCTTCCTTGTGGATGAGGATGAGTACCACCCTCCATTTTGTTGTATTTCTCCACCTTGTACCCCTTGGGAGTAATTTAGTGACAGCCATCTTGTGGTAGCTTCCTCCGGCAGCTTGCGGGTCGCTTCCTCTGGCGTTGCCAGCAGCTTGTCCCGCAGCTTCCTCCGGCCAGCTTGCTAACGCAAGCTCCGCTTCTCTACTCCGGCTAGGTCACTTGTGCAGATTCGGCATGCCTCCAGCATGCCACCCGGCCGTCCTCGATGATGCCCGACCGCGCTCCTTAGTTTTGGAGCGTCTGACCCCGACGCATGATGACTGCGGACCCGGTGTGTCGTCCTCCTCCCGATATCTTGGCAAGGTCCACGACTTCCGCTACGCACGTCACCCACATGTGGCATAACGTGCCACCATGCCCTCTGGCCCTCCACATGGCACCACGAGAATTGGTGCCCGTTGGACGCGTGTCGCTTCCCGTGTTGCCGTCTCAAGCTTGATGGCGGCCGATGTAGGCGGATGAAGACGCCGTCCAGCGCCCTCTCATGGTCTGCTGCTCTGTTTGTTGCACTCCACTTGATGCGTGAAGGGTTGCCTTGCCGCTGGGCAGGGCCACCACGAGCGCCTTGTTGCGACAGGTAGTCACACCGGCATGCTCACAGAAGCGATGCGCGTTCCACTTGACCTGCTGCAACCGCTCCTCCACGTGGGTGTGGATGCCTTGGAAGGTTTGAGGCAATCCAACATAGGAGTCAACGAGTTGAACAGAGGACCGAGCGCCATGGCTGATTTTTGCCCATCTCACCGCCTCAAGGCAGTTCATGGCATGGCTCAGCCGAGCCTGCTGCAATGCTACATGGAGAAGCCCGGTGCCTCCGGCGTGAATTTTCACGCCGCCCACCTTCTTGCAAGGACCCTTTGCAGCAACTACCCTCTTCGATGTGGCAGGTCTCCTGCCACACTGTTGTCCTTGTACCGCCACCGTCTGAGTACGTAGAGAGCCCAGCATTGGCCTCTCTCGTCGCTCTTTGCGTGCACACCGTGCACCGTGGCGATCACCTCTCATGATCATCTCGTTGCTCGCGGAAGTCGCATAAACGTTTTTGGCTGTAAGCGCGGTGGGCCCATAACTCTTTGTTGGATATTCTGTTCCAACGTGGCCCTAGCCGTCTAGCATTTGCACGGCATGTTTGGGCAAGTTCGGAGATAAAGCGTGAGCTTTCTGGTCGCCTCACGCTACGTGGGAGAGGATTTGAGACAGTCAGTTTTGCGAAGAGGATAACGTCATTTTGCGTTTTTTTTTTTACATGGACATCATCAGAACATTTATAGGATTAGTCATGAGCTCTCTAATGCACCAAACCGTGCATAATTAGGCCAAGCGTAGCCCAAGTTATGCTTGCCGAAGCGCAGGTCTCACCCACCACTGAAACTCTTAACGCTTCCATGGCACGCACATATCGTTGTGCCTTCCTTCACGTGCGAAGCGCCTTTCCCAAGGCGCAGATCCCATTGCACGTGGTTTTGGGGTCCCCTCCACTATTTCCGCGCACCCTGCCTACTTTTGGGTCGAGTTTGGTGATGGGGTGTGACAAGGTTAGACATCTGTCTGCGGACCTGCAGTCAGATTTTTGACCAAGTCCCCGAGCAACAAAATGTACTTCTGAGTTTTGGACGCCGAGCCAGGTTTTTTTGGCCAAGTCCCTCAGTAATAACCTGCACTACTGGATCCGGTGGATGATCCGCCGGATCAGGTGGATCATCCACCGAACGCCTCGGCAGACCTATCGGAGCATTTTCTCCAGATGGTATTTTTGTTACTTGGTCCGGTCGATTATCGACCGGATTTCGAGTCGCAGCCGACTCCCAGAGCCGCTACGCATACCCCGACTTTGGAAAGCCATATCTCCCTCGATACTTGTCCAATTCCGGCGAAACAACTTCCACCGGATTTAGCCACTTGTCAACTTTTAGGGAAAATCCTCCATTTTAGGATCCAAGCAATTGTTGAGTCTCCAGATCCGTCGGAGTGGAGTTTCCATTTTTCTGGCGGCTCGTCAGCGCCTCCCGGCGTCGCACTTGGGCATGCGGAGGGGCAATTTTTCAACACTGAGCTCGTTTACACAGACTTGCGTGGTCCAGTACAGAACTAGAGCTCTGGAGTTCATAGGTACTTTCTAACCTTCATTGATGATTTCAGCCGCTACACAACTGTGTACTTACTTTTTTCAAGGGACCAGTATTTTGACAGGTTGGAGCTCCAGGCTATGGTAGAGAATCACACCGACAAGAAGATCAAGGCACTACACAGAAACCATGGTGGCAAGTACCTGAGGAAAACATTCTAGGACTACCTTAGACGTCTCAACACATGCTTTGTTTGATGTGGTGGCTCAGCATGACTAGGAACTTTACCAGATGGACCTGAACAATATGTTCCTCCATGGATCTCTAGATGAGGAGATTTACATAGCTCAGCCACCTAGCTTTGAGGACGGTGAAAAATTCAAGCGCTTGCGCAAGTCCTTGTACGACCTCAAGTAGTCTCCTTCGTGCTTGAACCAGGAGATTACAAGCAACCTTGACTTGTGCGAGATAAGTACAGAGCGATATAGATCCCTCTCTCTTTATCCAACGGACGCCTCAGCAGTTCACCACCATCCTGGTTTATGTGGACAACATTTTGATCGCATCTCCTTCCATGAAGGCTGTGAAGGACGCCAAGGCAATCCTGACAAGATCCGCTGTAGGACGAAGATCCTTCATCCTGACAGGATGAAGGATCTTCCTCCTACAGCGGTGTTTCTTGGCATGAAGATCGTGCGAGGTCGTAGACGTCGGACACTTTTGTTGCATCAGGCCCGTTGTTGGGGGACGCTTTAGTAACCTTCTTGGCATCGTATCTACGGCCTCCACAGCCTCCAGGTGGACAGTCCTACACAGCAGGTGGAGACAATGGATGTGACCTTGTACCTCTGCCTCATTGGATCTCTGATGTACTTGGCCACTACCACACGTCCTGACATCACTTTTGCCATCAACTTCCTTTCACAATTCTCATAGGATCCACGTGCTAGAGCCCTTCATTTGGCTATGCAAGTGGTGGGATACGTTGTCTCCACACTGTACCTTGGAATGTGCTTTTGCCGGCAGTGTTTGGTGGTTCTTGACGGCTACACCAACATCGACTAGGCCTGGAGTCCAGATGGACGCAGTCAAACCAGTTACATGTACCTTCTCGGTGGTACCGCTGTGTCCTAGCACAGCGAGAAGCAAGGCTTCATTACACGCAGCTCATTAGAGGCAGAGTATGTTGCTCTTGGTGTAGGGGTTGTTGAGGGAGTGTAACTACAGCGCCTATTCCTTGAGCTGGGTCAGTTAGTGCTCACTATTGTGTTTTCCTGCGACAACCAGAGTGTTCTTGCCATTGCAGAGAAATTTGGTTTCTTTCATGCTCGCACAAAGCACATTACAGCCAAGCATTACTTTGTGTGTGATCTGGTGGAGTGACCCTTGATCTCCGTCATATGGGTTGGCATTGACATGTAGCGTGCTGATTTCTTGACAAAGGCACTGGCGCGAGGGATGTTTCTGGTTGCTATATGTTTTATTGGGCTTTGCCCCATGCCTGAGAGTGGTTGAGTGTAGGATTTGTCTCTGTCCGTGTCTTGACTGTTTCTACACTCGTACTCGTTCCAGTACTACACGTGTATGGACATGCATACCATCGGATCAAGGAGGAATGTTGTGATTTGTGACGTTCTTGTCAACTTGTACAGTTTACTATGACCACTCGGCCATGTCCATGCCCGTGCAGATCCTTGATGCGGACCCAGGTGGTATCGGTGGATTGTCTAGTTGCGAACGACCAGCTTGGAGCTAACCGACAACTGCTTCAGTCTTTGCATTGTATGTCCACCGTTTGATGTCGAATGCATGCATGTGACCAATCGTAGTGTCCGCTTTGTCTTCTGCACGTCTAGGTTCAAATAGCATACCGTTTTGACATGTCTACGTTGAGTTAGGTTTTGGGCCGGTTTATGACATACCTTGTGCTGCCGTGTGCGACACCCGCCGTGCGTTTTGGCAGGTACTTATGCCATGGACCTGTCATTTATCATCTTCTCTGCAAATGCTATTGAAACATTCTGACTCTTTGCCTTGTGTCTCCTAGCCATACCCTTGCCATTGTGTGTACGACTTGTGACTGTCGTCACCGTCTCACCAGGCATTGACGTCAGTGGTTGTGTCGCTAGGAAGCTTCCACACATCTTCTCAACTGTTTTGCAATTTGGACACCTCTTTTGCCGCCAGACGCAATAGCCCTCAGCGCCACTGCAACTCTCCTCCATTGTGTGTGGACACTGCCTCTCTCTGTCGCAACCACCCAAGTGGAACTCAAACGGTGCTCCCACTCCATGCTGTTATGTGTAGCACCACAGTAAGTGGCAGCAACATCAATTGGCTGCATTTGTAGCCGTTACACCTGCCAGGCTAGATTCACCGCCACTTGTCGGTCCTCTTGATGAAGAATTGGACTCACCATATGCAATCGCCTACTACACCGAGTGTGTGTGGGTGGACCGGCACGTTTTTTACGAGCCCTCGTCCACTGACAATGACACGCTGCACTGATTTTGCATGCTGGACAACTCATACTGGCGCAAAACATTGTTGTAGCAGCAGAACGTGAAGCGAAGGAGCGAGAGCATGAGATTAATCGACAAGTCTACACGGTGGACAATTTGCCACCGTTGCCACCTCGTCCCTCAAGCATGCAACCTCCCAGGGACATTTAGTCACCCACCCTCACCTCTGCCTCTTGCAGGCCCATGCAAACATGAACATGAGCATTGAGTGTGAGTACGCTAAAAAATGCCAAGAATTTGACTAACTTTGGAACATAGAATATGAAACAACAAGGAGAGTTCACAAATGGGCCCCTAGCAAGCTTATGTAGAGGCACCAGCAGCTAGCCGCACTTGGCCCTATCACTTCTGCTAAGCCCAAACGAGTCAGCGGGGAGAGCACACTACATAGACCACGTGAACAACAAAGGCGGTCTCCTCGATACACTAGAATAGCTCTCCAAATACCTGGGTCTCAACCATGGAGAAAACACGAGGTCGTTTTGTCAGGTCGAGGTCCACGCAACACTCCCCCTGGGCAAATGAACCTGACGCAAATGTCCTCAATGGAGATGCTGATACCGTAGCTGAAAAAATGATCCTAACCGATAAAACATGTGGTCTCTCTATCACGCAGAGGTAACTCCCCCTATTAGGTACAACTCTGCTCCCACCCTCAAAGACAAAGTGGTGTCTCCGGCTACGGGTCCTCACGTCGTCCCTACATCACCTAGATTGTACCAATCCTCGTGTGAATGCCAAGGTTCTTAACTCATAATCTCTCCTCTCTCCACTCTACCACGATGCATTTGTGTATGCCAAAGGGAATGAGCGAGCAGCACGCAAGTGTGGATGAAGTGGCGAGCTGGCCTCTAAGGTGGGATACAGTAGCTTGAAGTACAAGGGTGCACCGCCACAAGAGGAGGTACGCTGGGACAACGAGCCTCTCCTATGGTAGTGTCTTTGTTGGACGTCATACTTGGAGTTGGTACAGGATCCTCCCCGAGGATGAGTGTTCAAGATCTTGATAGTAGAAAGCTCATGGCGATAGTAGTAGTACTCCTCTATACTGACAGTAGCTCCTATGCTACCATCAACTCCTGCTGGAATATCTTTGCAGGCTCCTATAAGTGAGCGTAAGCTGCCTTAGACATGTGAAGGCGGCCCATGTCCGCCTCACGTAGGACCAACTCTGTCTGACTAGATGCTGCACACATTGACTATAGAACTTACAAGTACAACTTTCTGTATCTCTGCTGCTGAAGACGATGGAGCCGCTGCTGATGCATCCTCCTAGAGGTCAAGGAAACTTGCAATATGCTAGGATGCTGTATAATCAGATGCAGTTGAAGGTGTCCCATCTTGAGTACAACTCATGTCAGTCGGATGAGGAGGGATGAGTAGTCGCGTACCGAGAGAAAAGGAGAAGGTAGAGTTGTGAGAGTTCGTAGAGCATGTGGAAATCTTGTTCGTGCAGGTACTGCTACTCTCAACATCTATGTGATCAACACGTTCACCAACACATGAACAGGCGAGGGTAGAGCTCAACTCTTGGTGACAAGGTGACTCTATCCGTGTAGTTTAATCTATTGCAGACGTTACCTTCTTCCTCAATCGTTGCACTCACCACCACTCTTGCTCCTCTCCAGTCGTGAGCGCCCCTCGCCAACCATGGGGCTAGATTCTGCCTCCATCCAGGCCTTCCTATAATGGTCCTCCCTCCTAGGGCTGCGACAATGGTCACTTCTCCGACCACTCCTTTGACCACTCTTCTGATCTTCTTGACAAGGAGCATACTTTTGAGGGCAACCTGGCAGAGCTCCTCCACCTTCGCTCTGAGGGAGGTGAGGGTGTGAGTGGCCAGTTTTGGGTGTTTGAATATGAGTCTGATGCCAGCCTTTGTGGTGTTGCGTTTGGCTGTGTCCAGGGGGCATTGAGTGATGATCGTTCATGGATTGAAGAATGGGAGTCTCTCACATTCCCCACTCATCTTGGTGTCATCTCTCCCCACTCTTTTTGTGACATTGTCGCTCTCTGCCTTGTTCTACTCTCCATTCATGCATCTCTTGGCCTCTAGATCATTGACCCAAGGGAAACACACCACATGACCCCCTGTTGTTTGTTCTTTGTGTCTCTTGGGCCAGTTGGCTCTATTTGCTCTGTGCGCATGGGCTCCGGCCAACTTCTCCATGTGTAAGGTGTTGGTCTTTTTTGCTTTGTCGGTCCTGGTGGCACTGTGTACGTACGTGCTGTACGTGCCCGACGTTGAGGTTAGCTTGCTCTCTGTGACTACCCTTGATGACCAGGGCATGGACCTCTCTTCCAACCGCGGCATTACCTCTGTTGCGCAACACTCAACTGGCTATGTTGTTCGTTGTGGCGTGCACTATGATTGTCTATCCCGTGTCCCTCCCATGTTGCCTTTGTGTTGCGCTGCCTTTGCTCTTGTTCACGTATACAAACCTTCTATACTATCGCTTGTGTCACATTCACACCGCCGCCATCCAGCATCTTCTGTGTCTCCGTCCTGCTACTCGCCTTGACCCTTCCACGTTTGCACCTCCATGCTCCTCTGCCTACTTTTACTACACTGGTAACAAGATACACCGTTCCCCATTTACAGCTGCTGTGTCCACCACCTATCATCCTCTTGATCTTGTGCATGCTGATGTCATGGGTCCTTTGCTTCAATACTTCCTTGGTGGCCTTGGTTGCTATGTGTTGTACTCGATTGATGACTTCTCTTGCTTCTGATGGATCTTCGCTCTTCATCACAAAAGTGACATCACTGATGTGCTTGAATCCTAGCTTCCTCAGGCTGAGCGGGAGTGTCTTTGTCTTTTGCGTGTCGTTCGCAATGATAGGGGGTGAAAATGTTGGTCCTATCTCTCGCTTTCTTGATTCACGTGGTGTTTTTCTTGAGTCCTCTGTCCCCAACACACCACAAAAAAATGGTGTGTTAGAGTATTGGAACCGCGCCCTTGCTGATGGTGTGTGCTCCTTTCTCTCCACCTCTGGCCAATCCCCCTTGTTTGCCTTGGAGGAAATTTCCTACATGACGTGGGTCTAGAATTGTTTCGTTCATGGTACTTTCCCTCATGTTGTCATGCCCTTTTAGCGCTGGGCGGGCTGGCATATTGGCCTTTGTGTTGCTCGTGTGTGGGGGTGTCTTGTCTTGGTGTGGCTTCAAGCTGAACAATGGGATGGTAAGCTTTTTCCCCGTGGTTGTTTGTGCATCTTCCTAAGTGTCTCCCCATTTTCCAAAGCTTGGCGGTTGTGAGATCCTTCTTGTTGTGCTGTCCTTGAGTCGTGTGATGTACTCTTCTTTGATCACTTGTTTGAGCGTGATGTTCCTTGCTCTGTAAGCGGGTGCCTCCCTCTGCCTTCTTGGGGTGGGGGTAACACTCCTCCCTCTCGGGCCTTGGTTCTCCCCTCTGTGCTTCCAACTACGTCCTCTACCTCCTCGGAGCCCTCTACCTCCTCTGAGTCCTCAAATCCCTATGCCTCTTTTGAGCCTGAGCTTTGTGTTGCCTCTGAGTCCTTGGCCTTCTTTGAGCCTTTTGTCTCCTGTAAGCCTCTAGCCCCCTCTGAACCCTCCTCCGCCTCAAAACCATCTTCTCCCTCTATACCTCCAGCTCACTTTGAGCCCTTTGCAACTTCTGCTGCACCTTCTCCATCTATGCACCCATGCTCCGGCTCCCTTGTGGTATCTTCACCGCCATCTGTGCGTGTTCCATCTATTCCTAGTGGCTCACCCTACATGCGTAGAGGTCACCTCAAGACACTCTAGTCTTCCTTTCATCCTCTTGTCTCTAGTAACTTTGGCCTCGGTGCTCTTGGAATTGTGAAATCTCCATTGTCCACGGTGGCCTCTGTGATGCATCCCTGTACTGCCCTTTGCTACTTCCTCATGGAACAGGAGTTCCACTCAGCCCTTTCCTTGTTTTTGGCCGGATATGTTGCCTCATTCTTTACTACTACTGGTCTCTCTCCCCTTCTACCTGAACCTCAAACTGTGCAGCTGCTCGCATAGCAACTGATTTCCCTCTATGGGAGCAAGCTATGCAAGCTGAACTTGACGTGCTATCTGATCATGGCATGTAAAACCTCGTGGATCTTCCATCGAGCCGCAAACTTGTTGCCGCTAAATGGGTGCACCACCGCAAGCTGAACCCTATGAACACCGTTGAATAGCACAAGGCGTGGATCACAGGAAAAGGGTTTTCGCAAGTTCGTGGGGTTGAATTTGATGAGACATCTGCCCCAATTTGTCGTTACACCACTGCCAGGCCACTACTTAGCTTGGTTTCCGAGTATGACTAGGAACTAGAATAGATGGACATCAACAACGCCTTTCTACATGGCAAAATTGAGGAAATCTACATGGAGCTGTTATCTGGTTTTTTTTATGGAACAAATCGAGTGTGGCACCTACAGAAGGCCCTCTATGGCTTAAAGCAATTCCCGTGCTGTTGGAACCAAGAGATTACAGCAAACTTGGAAAAGGGAGTTGGTTCATGTGACAAGATACCTCAGGGTTATTGGTTCCCCGATGTATCTTGCCACAACCACATGTGTTGATGTTGCCTTTGCTGTGAATTTTCTGTCTCAAAGTTTTTAGTATCCCCGTGAGTATCATCTTAAGGCTACATTGCAAGTAGTCGGGTATGCACTTTCCACAACTCGCATTGGGTTGTAATCTCATGCACAACCATTAGTTCTGGTTGATGGCCTCACTGAAAATGACTTGGCACATGACTCTCATACACACATCAGAACCGGATACATCTTCATGGTTGGTGGGACAATAATCTCATGGAAAAGTGGAAAACAAGAGTGTGTTGCACGCAAAACGTTTTAGGCTGAGTGTGTGGCTCTTGGCGTAGGCATGTGTGGGGCTCTCAGGCTTTGTCCTCTACTACAGCAACTGCGTGTACCCATCCGTTGTATCACCCTGTGTTGTGACAATCAAAGCACAAAGGCCATTGTAGAAAAGAGTGGCGTGCATCACTCCCCACACCAAGCATATCAACGTGGAGCATCACATTGTTCGCGAGTGCGTTGCTATTGGAATTATCCGAGTTGCTTGGGTGGACACACGATCTCAGAGAGCTGATTTTCTCACCAAAGCCCTCAGGTGTAATGTTTTTAAGAGTACTGCTCATGTTGTTGGTCTCATCTGTCCCCATGACCCACGTTGAGGTGCATGATGATTGCTCAGTTCTGTTGGTCTCTCACCTTGATGAGAGTATTGTGTCACCATGTGTGTGGGTTGTTTGCCTGTGGGTCATGGGGGAGTGTTGAAGTTTTTGTTGACCACTCACATCTCTATGCCCTCTTGTCTCACTCTCCATGGCACACATGTATACAAATTAAATGACAATGGCCTTACCTAGGGAGACATCATATGAGCGCACCATGATTGCTGGCTTTGGCGCCATGAAGCAACTGATCTACCCAGGAGTGCCTTCTAGCACATGCATGGCCGTTGTTTCATTACGTCACATTGATGCGGTAGATGCCAGGGTTCTTACATTCTCACTACCAATCCCTGCATGATTCTTGATTGCCTCTCAGTGTTTTTGGAGAGTTACATGTTATCCCACTGGCTGATCCTTAGGGGGCTACCTTTTTTGTTGTTGGCCATGCATTGGTGAGAAGCCACCCTCGGTTAGTACCAAGAGGTCAGGCTCAAACCCTGGATGGCGGTGTATGCTCATCCGAGTGGTTGCTTGGTGTGAGTACGTGTTCACCCGCGTCTTAGACTCTCGCTCCCCCTCACCCTTTTTCACCTTGGTGTGATACTTGATTGTAAGGCAAGCTTGCCACATACATGGCGTCTCTTACTTACGCTATGTACGACTACTACAGACGTGACATGCTTGTCCAGCTAGGAAACTGTCTAAAAACTACACCTAGAACCCCCAGCAAGTTGTATGCAAGTGTTTTGCCACCCTTGTGGTTGGACCATACTACACAGAGCTCCCAAGCAGGGGAAAGGGAACCTCTTGTTTTGTCCGTCTTCGTGAGCTCTGAATTTGACACCACTCACTCGCAAGTACTCGTCAGTGATTCATAGGTACATCAACTGTTCATATGCACTTTCTTTGTTCCTTGACTGTAAATAGTCAAGTCTCCAGCTCCTACATAGAAGTCAAGCTGAAAGCAGCATTGTGCTGGTCTAGGTAAGACTATTTTCTGCTGCTTGACTCACGTGGACAGACGTGAGTGGCCTACTGCACCCAGACTTAGCACTTGCATAGTGAGAGTTGCTTGGTTGTGAGAGGGAGAGAAGCGCTCAGGGAGTTAGCGCCAGAANTTCGTGAGCTCTGAATTTGACACCACTCACTCGCAAGTACTCGTCAGTGATTCATAGGTACATCAACTGTTCATATGCACTTTCTTTGTTCCTTGACTGTAAATAGTCAAGTCTCCAGCTCCTACATAGAAGTCAAGCTGAAAGCAGCATTGTGCTGGTCTAGGTAAGACTATTTTCTGCTGCTTGACTCACGTGGACAGACGTGAGTGGCCTACTGCACCCAGACTTAGCACTTGCATAGTGAGAGTTGCTTGGTTGTGAGAGGGAGAGAAGCGCTCAGGGAGTTAGCGCCAGAATCGGAGTTGAATTATGAATTGACTCATTAGCAAACAAGAATGAGAAATGGACTGAGATCCCTCACAATTCTAGCCTCGCTTCATCTCTGTGAGGCTTGTTCCTGAGAAAACCAGCCAACCAAGAAAATCCTAGTACTATCCAGACAGGCAAGGTTTTTCAGTGAGCCCTGCCAAACGGCCCATGGTCCCAAACCCAGGCGTCCCTCATTTTCCCTCAAAAGTGGACCATACCCAAATAACTATGTTGCAAACTGATTTGTGTAATCAGAATCGACAAGAAAAAGAGCAATGAGGAGTTATGGCTGCCCGAACCCGGGCGCCGGCTGCGCTACTCCTGTCAGCTACATGCAACTACTACAGACATGACAGTTAAGGGTTGCTGCTGTTGGAGCTGGCCATGTGCTGGTGTTGTGTCGGAAGCATGAGGAGGAGCGGGACCAAGTGCACAGCATCACGATAACACTTCCACTCCACCGAGCAACGTCCCACCAGTGTCAGCGTCCATCCAGTGACTCATCTCCACAAGCATGTGTACTGGACGAGAGATCACATTATGAGCTAGTGAGGCAGTGCACAGACAAATAACAACACTCTCCCATGACCCACAGGTGTTAGTGTACATGGACGTGCAAAGGTCATGCTCCCTTATGCCCCATGGTCCCATACTCATCACAAGAGCAAAGGAAGGTAGAGCACATGCGCGACGCACATGGGAGACGGACAACACATGCAAGAGGGGGATACACAACACATTTACTCAAGATAGCAAGCCGACCATACTCACAACCCTCTTTAACAAACTACACTTCAGCGCTTTGGTGAGGAAGTCAGCCAACTTCTCTACAGTCTCGACCCAGACGATGTGAATGCTGGCCTCATGCAACAAGCTACAAACGTAGTGATACTCAACATTTATATGCCTTGTGCATGAATGGTGGAAGCACTTGTTATCGGCAATCGCAATGGCATTCTTGTTTTCATAGTACAGGATGATGGACTACAGAGGATGACGCAACTAACCTAGCACGCGACACAGCCACACAGTCTCATAAGCAATAGCACCCAAAGCTACGAACTCTCCCTCTACTGTGCTACGTGCAACACACCCTTACTTCTTGTTGCACAATAACACAGCCGTGCCACCGATGAGAAAGATCCAACCAGTGCGGTTCTTTCTATTTGTAGCCCATAGCCACCACGGACGACTAACAACGGAAGTTCAGGCCTTGGCATAGAGTGAAGATCATATAGCGCAACACGGAAACCTTTGTATCAAGGTGCAACTGGTTTGGGACTTGTGAAAATTGAGTGGGGACATTTATGACAAAGACGATGTCCGCACATGTGATGGTGGCGAGAAACATAAGGGGTCCGATGATGCACAGGAACGTTGTGATGTCCACAGCCACATGTAAGGTGCTAGCGTTAGTGACGTTCAATGCCACCTGCCAATCTGCGGTCATTGGGATGGAGGCACTGGGGACAGTGGATGGGAGGTCCACAAAGCGATCGGCAAGCTTCTCAATGTACACTATCTAATTTACGCACACAATGTTGTGTGTGCGATCACGCTCAATATCCATGCCAAGAAACACCTATGCCGGTCCGAGATCCTTTATATTATAGGTCACCTTCAACAACTCCTTAACCCGCTCAACAATGGCAAGATCAGGAGATGCAAAAAGTAGGTTGTCCACGTAGACAAGGATCGCAGTGAAGGGGTCCCCGGAAGGAGTGATGAATAGGGCTAGGCTATGCCGTGTTGCGAATAGAACGACCCGTCAGAATAGTACGGCCAATCTCTGTGGAGACTCCTTGAGGCCACACATCTCCTTCCGCAACTGCTAGACTCGGCCCGTCCCAGTCTAAAAGCCAGGGGTCTGGACCATGTAGAGCTCCTCATCATCGAAAGCATCGTGTACAAAAGCATTTTTCACGTCCATCTCGTGGAGCTCTCAACCATGGTATCCGACTAGGCTGAAAAGCACTCGGGTGGTGGTGAAACGGCCAACTAGGACAAAGACCTGGTCGTAGACAAGTTCATCAATCTGGGAGAAGCCCTTGTTGGTGAGCCAGATCTTGTACTTGTCCAGTGTGCCATCTGGTCCCTATTTTATGCAGAATATCCACTTTGCCCTAAAGGCCTTGCGGCCAAGGGGAACCTCTACAAGCTCATGCGTCATGTGCTCATGGATGGTGTCAGAAACTGGGGTGCGGTTCCAACGTGGCCCAACTGGTCTTCTGTGCTCATGGCTATGTTTTGTGCGGGTGGTTTTGAGTCTTCGCGTGAGCATTCTGGTCGCCTCACGCTATATTTCTGAGAGTTGAAGACAAATGTGAGAAATTCACTTTTGCAAAAGGAACAACACAATTTTGCATCATTTGTGAACATGGACATCACTTGAATTTGTACAGCTAGTCATGAGCTCTATAACGCACCATACCGTGCACTATTTGGATCACCGTAGCTCCCGCTACGTCACTTGAAGCGTAGCAACCCAGATCAGCCGCTTAGTCGGCAGCGCACACCACGTCCCCCGCCAAGGCGCCCTCACACATCAAGGACTCATCAAAAATGACATTCCAAAGGCGCAGATGTCCCTAAGCGTAGTACCGGTGCCCCTCACGTCTTTGGGGTCTGTTTCAATGAGTTAATCATCGAGTTTGGTGATGGGGATTGATGTGGGTCAAAACCTGTTCGCGGAGGTCCAGTCAGCATTTTGATGAAGTCCCTGAGTATCAAACATTACTACTGAGTTTCGGACTCCGAGCCAGGATTTTGGCGAACTCCCTCAATAACAAACGGCACTCCTGAAATCCCCTGAATCATCCACCGGACGCCTCGGCAGATCTTCCGGAGAAAAATCCCCATATGGCATTCTGTTACTCGTTCCGGACAATAATTCACCGGAAGTCGACCGCGGCCAGCTCCTAGAGCCGCCGCGCACACCCCAACTTTGGAAGCCTATATCTCCCTTGTTACTTGTCGGATTCTGGTGAAATAACTTCTACCGGATTAAAAAACATGTCAACGTTTAGGAGCAATCCTTTGTTTTAGGATCCAAGCAATCATCGAGTTGCCAGATCTGTCGACGAGGAATTCCTTCTCTCTGGCAGCTTGTCGGTGTTGGCTCTAGTGGGTGTGGAGGCACCCTCAAGGATGCCTAGCTCTCAGTGGTTCACGCTACCAAGGTTTGGGCAGCCAATGGACACCAATGGTGAAGAGTGTGGAGTACAAGGATCACGGATGTGAGTGGGCAGAACATGTCGCATTCAGTAGATCTGAACGGTAACATGTTTTTGTTACTTAGCATAGTGAGATTACATCAGATTCTTATAGCCTGTGATCGTAGCTTTCCAACGCATCCAAGCACGCCCAAATCGGAGCAGTAGAGCCCCTGCTACGGCCGTCGAAGCAACCCTTGGTGGAGTCGAGCCGCCCACCATGCCCACAAACGGGAGCGACGGGAGGCGCTTCGACGGTGGCCTGTCGAATTGCCCTTCCTGTCATCCCAACGTGGGGAGGGGCATCCCTTGGTCCAGGGGACCATCCACATTCATTCCTTCATGGCCCATGTGCCTTTGGAGCTCATTGGAGACGAACTAGGATCACTGGCGGTGGATTATCCCGCCACCTATGGCGGGTGCCAGACTTCACACGCCCAACACCCGATTTTCGGGCTAGGCTAACTTTCTGAATACTCACTCAAATCGAGCGATTCAAAGCTCGATCCTGCATGGAAAAATCCACGAAATCCAAATCTAAAGTCAGATCAGGTGTTCAACCACTCCTCAGTGGTCAAACCAGGGAGTATGATCAGCGGCACTCATGGCAAGGGGCACACCATATCAACAATCTCCCCCTTGCACCGCAGTCTTGATGCCCTGTCCTTGGAACCTGTAGCATTTTAAACTTCACAGCGCAGACCAAGCTCCATGCAGCTTGCGTCGTGCCTGTCCTTGGGCTGTGCCTTGGTCATGGCATCAGCGAGCATGCGCTTGGTGCCACAATGCACAATAGCCGCATCTCCCTTCGCCACCAAGTCCCGCGCGTAGTGATGACGGATCTCGATGTGCTTGGTCCTCCTGTGCAGCACCGAGTTCTGGGTCAGACTGATGGCACTCATGTTGTCCACATTGAGTATTGTCGGCTTCCTTTGCGGCACACCAATCTCCTTTGGCAGCCGCTGCAGCCACACCGCCTCCTTTGCGGCTTCCGCGAGCGCGATGTACTCCGCTTCAGTGCTGGACAGCGCCACGCAGTCCTGCTTCCTGCTTGCCCATGAAACTGCTGCACCACCAAGCACAAACACGTACCCCGACGTTGATTTTCTGTCATCCACATCACCAGCCCAGTCGGCATCCGAGTAGCCGACCAACTCAAGGGAGTCATCACGCGCTCCCCCTCCAAACACTAGCCGCGACTGTTTTGTCGCTTTGAGAAAGCGGAGGATCCGCTTCACCGCTTGCCAATGCAACGACCCGGGGTCAGCAACGTAGCGGCTCACTTGCCCCTCCGCGAAGGCTAGGTCGGGCCGCGTCGCCACCATGGCGTACATGATGCTCCCCACTGCGGACTGGTATGGTACACCTGCCATCTCCTCCTTCTCCTCGTCCGTGCTCGGGCCCATGCTCGAGCTCAACTCACATGTGGTGGTCATGGGTGTGCCGATGGGGTTGCACTCCTCCATGTTGTAGCGGCGGAGCACCTCTTGCACATACTTTGCCTGCCCCATCTCAAGCGTGCGTGCTTTGCGGTCCCTCTTGATGGCGACGCCGAGGTAGTACTCGAGCTCGCCCATGTCGGTCATTATGAACCGACCGCCCAGCTGCCGCTTCAGGTTCACCAACTCCTCCATGTCCGATGACACGAGGATGAGGTCATCCACGTAGAGGACCACAATCTGGTGCAACCCCGGCTGCTTTCGCACGTACACGCTGTGATCCGCCTCGCAGCGCTTGAAGCCAAGCTCGGCCATGAAGCCGTCCATTTTCAGGTACCACATGAGTGGCGCTTGCTTCAGNGTGAGCTTCTTCTTGAAGATCCACTTGGAGCCGATGATTTTCGCACCCTCCGGTCTGTCAATCAGTTGCCAAGTGCCGTTCTCTTCGTGGGAGGCAAGCTCAGATTTTATGGCTCCCTCCCACTCAGCCCCATCCTTCTGCTGCAACGCCTCCTTGACGGTCTTGGGCTCCTCTTGCGCAAAGAACGCTCGAGCAAACCCAGTCCAGGTGCCCTGCGCAGCATCATACCGTTTTGCCGTCCTTGTGCGTCCGCTTCTCCGGGGCTGCTACTGTTGAGGCTGCTGCTACTGTTGCCGCTGCTGCTGCTGCCCTCTCATGGCGCCACTTGCACCGCTGACCTGCTCCCCCTCTCTTGGGGACTGTGGAGATGGGGGCTCACTCCCCACCTCCTCGTTCAGCTCCACTGCTGTCGGCGCTTCGGACTCATCGTCCGACTAGGCTGAATGCAAATCAGTCGCTCCCCCATCCCCCGGATGGTTGTCGCCGGTTGGAGCCGCTTGGACGTCACCCTCTTTTGCGTCCTCCGGCGTCTCCCCCTCGAGGAGTGGCAGCCACTCCCCACGCTTGGAGAGACCCGCGTCCTTGTCCGTCCAATGACTCTCCTCATCAAACGTGACGTTGTGACTCTTCACGATCTGCTGCCTCCGCGGGTCGAAGAGCCGGTACGCCTTGCTCCCGCTCTCGTACCCGACAAAGATGCACCGGCGAGTCCGCGGGTCCAGCTTGCCCCGCCCCTCCCGTGCCTGCACAACAGCATGTGCAACACAACCAAAAGTGCGGAGGTGTGCCACAGTTGGCTTCCTCCCGCTCCACACTTCTTGTGGCATTTTCCACACCTTGGACTCCGCGTCCTTTAGCGGCTTCATCGGAGTCAGGTTCATGATGCACGCCGCTGTCCGTGCCGCCCCGCCCCAGTACCGCTGCGCGAGGCCGGCATCGCTCAACATGGACCGGACCATGTTGAGGATAGTGCGGTTCGCCCTCTCGGCGACGCCGTTCTGCTGTGGGGAGTGTGGCGTAGTTTCTGCCACGCAATCCCCTTGCTCTTCATCCATGCCGAGCAGCCCTCATACTCGCCGCCGTTGTCGCTCCGGAACGCCTTCACCTTCAAGCCTTTTTGCCGCTCCACTGCCGCCACAAACTCCTGCATACAAGTCAGGACATCACTCTTCCTCTTGATGATGTGGAGGTAGAGCTTGCGGCTGTGGTCGTCGATGAAGGTGAGGAAGTAGCGAGCCCCACCAATGGAGGGCTCGAACGGTCTGCACACATCCGTGTGTACCACCTCCAACTTCGTCGATGCACGCGTCCCTTTGCCGCCAAACGGCTGCCGTGTCGCCTTGCCCACCACGCATGGCTCGCACACGGCATTCTTGGCTGCATCCAGGCCCTTGACCTCAAGGCCCCGCACCACTTCCTTCTTCGCCATGTCCCTCACAGTTGAGGGAGCGATGTGACATAGGCGACAGTGCCACAGGTCCAGATTTCCTTCATCCTTCGTCACGAGGTTGACGGCGTCAGTCCTTACCGCATCGGCAAGGACCTTGGTGCGAAGAAGGTAGAGGTCCTCCTCCCTCTTGCCACGCGCAATCACCTCGCCATCTCCCTCCTTCCGGATGATGGCCTCCTTCTTGTTGAAGAGCACCTCGAGCCCCTTGTCGGTAAGGTGGCTCAGTGACAGCAGATTTGCCCCAAAGTTGGGCATGTGGAGCACGTCGTAAATGGTGCACGGAAAGACTTTCCCTTTCACCACTGACTCAATGCGAACATTGCCTTCGCCCGCGGCCAACTCTGTTTTGCCATTGGCCACTGTCATGCGCCGCTCGGTGGCGCCATAGGTGACGAATGCCGCCCGGTTGCATTGTGTGTAGCGGCCTGATCCGGAGTCGATCACAGTGACTTCCGGATCTGTCAAGTCGGTAGACTCCCTGGCCATCATGGCTTGGGAGTCCTTCTTCCCGCCCTTCCCAGGCTGGTCCGACTTCTTGTTGGGGCAGTTGCGTGCATAGTGGCCGTGTTTGCCACAATTGTAGCACTCCCCCTTGTTGTCACCTCTCTTGGTGCCCTGGTTAGCACCCTTCCCCTTCTTGCCTCCCCCTCCACCTTGAGGGCGGACGGCATAGGCGGAACTTGTTGTTGCCCCACTCTCTCTCCCTCCACGCCGCATCCATTCATTGCCGACGTACTCAGCCACCTTTGGGTACTTCGGCTCGTCGGCGGACCAGCCGCCTACGACGGTGATCATGGGACTCCAACTGTCCGGCAAGGCCAGAAGAAGGATCATGGCTTGCAGCTGAGGGTCGACCTTCCATCCAGTGGCTACGCACTCGGCAGTAAGGGACTCAATCTGCTGCAGGATCTCCATGATGTCGTCGCCTTCGTTGGCTCGGAGGATGACGAGCCTGTTGAAGACAAAGAGCTGGTCAGCAAGGTTGGTGGACTGGTAGATGGTGCAGAGTTTCTTCCAGGCCTCCGTGGCCTCCGTGCATCCTTGAATCAGTGCGCGTTGCGGCGGTGCAAGCGCTAACACCAACAATGCAAGCGCCTTCTTGTTGCGCTTCTTGTACTTGTCCACTTTCTCCGGCGTCGCGATGTCCGGAGGNAGGGTGACGAGCCTCTTGAAGACGAAGAGCTGGTTAGCAAGGTTGGTGGACTGGTAGATGGTGCAGAGTTTCTTCCAGGCCTCCGTGGCCTCCGTGCATCCTTGAATCAGTGCGCGTTGCGGCGGTGCAAGCGCTAACACCAACAATGCAAGCGCCTTCTTGTTGCGCTTCTTGTACTTGTCCACTTTCTCCGGCGTCGCGATGTCCGGAGGCGCGGTCTCTTCACCGTTGACCAGCTCAAGCAGGCCCTTGTCATCAAGGTAGACCTCACATTGCCACCTCCACAAGGGGAAGCCGTTCCCGTTGAACTTGGAGTCGGCGCCGATGCTCTCTTGCTCGGTCGTTGCCATGGTGTGCGGCGGTAGCGTGAAGCTTGAAGAGCTAGGGTCCGTCTAGGCACGTGGGCCCATAACCCTTTGTTGGCTCTAGTGGCTGTGGAGGCACCCTCAAGGATGCCTAGCTCTCAGTGGTTCACGCTACCAAGGTTTGGGCAGCCAATGGACACCAATGGTGAAGAGTGTGGAGTACAAGGATCACGGATGTGAGTGGGCAGAACACGTCGCATTCAGTAGATCTGAATCGTAACACGTTTTTGTTAGTTGGCATAGTGAGATTACATCAGATTCTTATAGCCTGTGATCTTAGCTTTCCAACGCATCCAAGCACGCCCAAATCGGAGCAGTAGAGCCCCTGCTACGGCCGTCGAAGCAACCCTTGGTGGAGCCGAGCCGCCCACCATGCCCACGAACGGGAGCGACGGGAGGCGCTTCGACGGTGGCCTGTCGAAGTGCCCTTCCTGTCATCCCAACGTGGGGAGGGGCATGCCTTGGTCCAGGGGACCATCCACATTCATTCCTTCATGGCCCATGTGTCTTTGGAGCTCATTGGAGACGAACTAGGATCACTGGCGGTGGATTATCCCGCCACCTATGGCGGGTGCCAGACTCCACACGCCCAACACCCGATTTTCGGGCTAGGCTAACTTTCTGAATACTCACTCAAATCGAGCAATTCAAAGCTCAATCCTGCATGGAAAAATCCAAGGAATCCAAATCTAAAGTCTGATCAGGTGTTCGACCACTCCTCAGAAGCTCCTCCCGATAGGCAGCCTCCTACTGTGTTGCTTCTGGCATAGTAGAGGCCTCATGTAGGCTCTGTGGGTCGAGTGCAAGTGGTGAAGGTTGTTTTGTCAGGACACTTGTGACATAAAGTCCTGTAAGGGCCCGGGCCAAGGTGGCAGAGACTACCCGATGATGCTCCTTGGAGATGAGAGCATAGCCCAGGGCCGAGCCTGGTGGATTTCCCCAGCAACAAGTCCCAGGCCCGTGAAGCCAAAGGCCTTGGTGCCGAGATTACCACTATCGATAGTGTGAGGGGAGGCAAGTGTGCTGGCTGGTGTACTAGAGGTTGGACGGGGGGCCTTGGTGCAAAGACCCGGCAGAGATGCCGTCCAACAAGGCCAGATGTTTCTACCAACAGCGTGGATATCAACCTGGTGCGTAGGGGTGCCAATGAAAGAAGATGGGACCCGGCGAGGACGAGCTGGCAAGGTGGAGGTGGACGTCAGCTCAGTTGTGGAGGTACCACTAGACTTACATGGGTCTGTGGGCGTAGATGCATCGGAGGCCATAGGAGGGACCGAGGTCTTGCCTCCTGTGGGGTCAGCCGGGGGGTCAACGTGGGTAAGAGAATCATCCGAGGATTACGTCTTTGATGGGTGCACATAATCAGTGGCAATAGAACTGATCGTCAAGGTGGACAGCAAGGGGGGAACATCTATGCTCCGGGGATCAGGAGGGAGCAAGGAGGAGAGGCCCACTTTGTTTGTGGTCATGAGCGGGTCAACTTGTGTACCTGGGGCTGGAGTAATGGCACGACAAGCATTTCCCTCATGAGACAAGAGCGAAAGGCCCATAGAGGTCCTTGACGGAATGCGAGGGGGGTTGTAATGGAAGATTTTGTGAAAGAACAAGGCATTGCGGGACTCAACCATGCAATGCCAAATAGGATCCCAAAAACGTTAGGCCTTCGACTAATGTGAGACATTGCCAAAGATACAAAGACGTCTTGGAGGGGCAAGGTTGCCATCACGCTGGTCCTCAGTGAGCCAGACGCTGGCGACACACCCCTAGATGTGAGTAGGCTAAAGATCGGTCCACTCACCACACTACAGCGCGTACGGTGTGGTCTGACAAGGAAGGGGACCATGGGGAACACAGTTCCACACCCAAGTCATGTAGGACATGGCTTGAAAGAAGTCCACTTCTTCAAAGAAGAAGTGGATAGACCAGAATGGACACGCATGATCCAAACAGCATCGCCCATGGTGTGGTTCCAGCGTTAAGAGGCACCATTTTGCTTCGGAATCCCAAGGACGGACGTCTCATGACAAACTCCGTGACTCAAGAGGTAGGTCTTTACTTCCCCCATGAACTCCTCACCGTTGTCAGACCGGAAGTGATAGAAAGTGCGGCTGCACTTGTGGTCGGCTGCAAGGTGCCAGGCCCGAATGGCAGAGGTCGCGTCGCTCTTCCGACAGAGGTAGATGACCCAACCATGATGGGAGTAGTCATTCATTAGAGTCAAGAAGTACTCGCCGTCCTCAACCATAGACGCGACCGGTAAAGGACATTTGAGGTTGGAGTAGACAAGCTCTAGCGAGCGAGTGGCCCAAGAGGAGGACATAAGATAGGAGGGCCGGTGCATCTTGTCTTGGGCACAACCAATGCACCCCGTTTGGCAAGGCTACTAGAGGGTGGAATGATCAAGACCGAGCGCAGCTTTGGAGTAGACATGGCAAAGATGACGGTGGAGAATATGGGCATGTTGGGGACTGGTGAAAAAAACATGGACAGTATCAGACAAGGACGTACACACGGACAAGGGCAGACGGGTAACGTGCCAAGGTTGACAGATAGCACAAAACATGACCTCATAGGACGGGCGGAGGTAGTCCATGCCAATACCACATACCACACTTGGATGTCCATGCTCATGCGGTTGAGAGCCATGACACACAAGAGGCTGAGTTCTAAACTAGGCAAATACAGCACATTAGTCACAAAGATGTTGCTGGACGGACCACGGAAGCAAACAATGCAAACGCCGCGCACCGGCACGACCTGATTCGACCCAGTTTGAACAATTTAAACATCGCCAATGGGGCCGAGCATGCTAAAGGCCTGTCAACAAGATGTCATGAGATACATGGCGCTGGAGTCGATGATCCAGGTGCCATCAGGGTCGCGGATGGAGGCCGTGATATTACAACGAGCGACATAAGAAAACATGGGAAGCACAACAAAAGAGGCAAGTTGGGCAGATGGAACAGACTCAAAGCCATCATTTCAGACAGCCAGCCATGCGATGTCATCCAAGGCCGGCTCTACGGAGTGACATGCAACTTCCTTGAAGGTCTTTCTCCGTCTTGCCATGGGAAACATCTCAGCTAGCAGTCACACAACCTGTACTTCACTAGGGAGGAGGTGCAATACCAAGCTGCTTGGTGATGAAGCTTTGCAGATCGCAAATCTAGGTGGCAGAGTCGAAGGGCGCCACCGAGTACGGAGTCGCACCTCCTGAGGGGGGATGTGAGCTCCACTCTGGCTAGAATTGGGGATTGCTCAACGATTGTGATGGAGAATGCTACAGTGGCTACAGTTGATGGAGCAGGAATGGTTGATGCTGTGGATGAGGCTGAAGGGCCTACTACGTAAAGGAAGGCAACGTGGAGGAAGAGGTTGTGGCCACAATGTAGCCAGGAGAGGACAACGTGCCCATGGCAGTGGCAGAGGTGCCAAGGCGGCACTGACATGCACGACGCATGTCGTCAACGACGCGGGCCTCGTCATTCAAGACAGGATACGTGTATCACTCGTGTCCCATCTGGCCACAATTGTGACACGTCAAGGTGCCACCACCGGAGGACAAATGTTGGCGTCTGCTTTTGCCCTTCTAGCCCTTCCGTCCCTTTCCTTTGGCATTGTCCAAAGAGGGAGTGCAGGGAAAAGGGATGGAGGAGCTGCCTAAGGTTGCGGCTTTGACCGCCAAAGAGCCACAGCGCTAGAGCTATGTGTCTCTAAGCACCTCCTTGATGCCGAGGAACAGCTCGTATTCCCAGGACATGACAGTGCCCTAGGCTGCCAACACCTCTAGCACCGGCAGGCCGTACATGATGAAGATGTCGGCAAACTCCGGGGTGGAGCCGTTCTTGATGGTAAGGAGGGCAGCATGCGGGGAGGCGGGGCTGTCTTTAGCTGGCGTAGGAAATCCTACGTGTGGCGCCAGTAGGCAGTGAAGGTCTTGGACTCCCTCATGCAGAGGGAGCTTAACTCTTTCAGCAGCTAGCTAAGTGCAGCCTAGCCGAAAACGCGATAGGGGCGCGTCCGCATGTCCCGAGATTGCAGGGGGTCGGGGGTGGTGCCATCAACGATCTCACCAAAAAACAACTCCAGGACGATGCGGTTGGCATCTACTGCTGTGAGGATGAGCACGTACAATACACGGTCAGCCTTCAGTGCCTATTCTGGGACAGTGTTATCATGTGGGAGTGTGTAGTGTGGCCGCCGTCACTCCTCTTCTACCCAGATGCGGTAGAGAAATTCCCAAGCAGGAAACTGCTCCTCTCCTTTGAGGACTGGTGGCTGGGACTCAAAGTCCTTGTGCCAAGAAGGCCTGGCCACACCAGCTCAAGATCCTAAAACGCTGGTCACTGTCTGCTGATGCTGCTGCTGTACCTACTACTGCGCTACTGTTTCACTGCTACAGTCAGAGCAGGACCAAGCTGTCGAGGGAGGACAGTCTTGCTGGCACTGGTTGTAGCAAGCCACTGGCGCAGCTGCTCAACCTCGCGCAGCATGTGCGTTATAAGGTTTGCAGGGATTGCAACAGACAAGACACAGCTACCATGTGTGCCGCTACATTGTCCTGGCTCGGCATTCTAGTTGCCATTGCTACCACCGCTCTTGCTCTTGCTGCCTCTGCTCTTGCGGCTGCTGTCTTGTAATTGCTGTAGTCGTTGCTGCCGCTACTGCTACATGTGGTACTTTTGGTGCTGCTGTGTTGCTACCCCTGCTACTACTTCTACTAATGTTGCAGTCGCTAATACCATTGCTGCTACTACTGCTGCTGCTGTCGCCACTGCTGTTGCTACTACTATTGTTGCTCTCTTTGTTGTTGTTGCTCTTACTACTACAAAGGTTCAGCCTTTTTAAAGGTTCAGCAACCGCAGCAGCTAATGGCTGCTGCGGCTGCTGAACCTTTACAAAAAACATGAAAAATTCACTAAAAACTCAAGGTTGTGGAAATGAATTGAAAGTTTGAAAAAAGAGGTTTTTTGGTGTGATGAAAGTAATCATGAAGTTTCGGCTCCAAAAAATGAGTAAAAGTGCTACAGTGATGTAATTTTGACTTTTGTCCGTTTTTTGCAAAAGTTTGGATTTGGGACGATGTGTGATTTTTGTTGGAGCGTACGGTCCACAAGACAAAGCGCGAGTGGTAGCATTGGAAAGCTTGTGATATCAGTTTTCCAAAGATCCCTCATTTGTAATTCGTTTCCTCCAAATGCAGCGAGAGCGAGTTCGCAAAAGGCGAGTGGTATGTGACGTGAATCACTTCTCCTACTCTTGCTTGATTGTGCGACTTCCTGGATAGCGTACAAGTGAGCAAGGGATTAGAGACAGTGTTGTTGCTTCCTCACTGGCTGTGAGAAATGAGTAAAAAAGAGGAGAGAAGCAAGGGTCACTTCCCTACTGTGAGCACTGCCTTTGGCATGAGCGTCGGCTGTGCCATTGGGGTCGTGGTGTAGATTCGCGTAGGCCAAGGAGCCTCCAACGCTACCGCCGAGGTTGGGTCAATTCCGCGGAGATAATTTTGGCAGCATTTCCCCTGCATTCAGAGCGTTTTGGCACCGCCACCAGTCGGGGCTATCTTTGCCAAATTAATTTTGGCAGAGTTTCCCCTGCACTGGTGCGTATGGAGGTCCATCCACATTGTCTGGCACCTGTATGCCACTGTTGCTCCTTAGTATGCTGTGCGTGGTACGCTATGACTCTGATACCAAGCTAAAAACAGCATTGTGCTTGTCTGGGTGACAATGTTTTCTGATGCATCACTTTTGTGGACTGATGTGATTGGCCTGCTGCACCCAGACCTAGCACTTGAGTAGGGAGAGCTGCTTAGTTGTGAGAGGGAGAGAAGCGTCGAGGGAGTTAGCACCAGAACTGCAGCTGAATCATGAACTGACTGATTAGAAAACAAGAATGAGCAACTGACTGAGGCCCCTCCCAGTTCTAGCCTCACCTAAGCTCTGTGAGGCTTGTTTCTCCAAAAATCAGCCAACCAAGAAAATCCTAGCATTATCCAGTCAGGCAAGGATTTCTTGGTGAGCCCTGCCAAATGGCCGACGGCCCCAAACCTGGGATGTGTCCGTTTTTCCTGATAACTGGACCATACCCAAGAAACTTTGCTACAAACGCAGTCATGCAATCAGAATCAGTAGGAAAATCAGCAATGAGGAGTTATGGCTGTCCGAACCCGAGCTTCGGCTGCGTTGTTCTTGTGTTCTATCTACGACTACTGCAAACGTGATACCCAAGGGTTGCTTCAGATGGAGATGGCCGTGTCCTGGTATTGCATTGGAACTGCAAGGTGGAGTGGGACCAAGCGTACAGCATCACGATAATACAACCACTCCACGGAGAAACGTCCCGCTGACGTCAGCGTCCATCTAGTAAGTTGTCTCCATGAG
Organism: Penium margaritaceum; assembly: GCA_023375785.1. Classification (NCBI taxonomy): domain Eukaryota; kingdom Viridiplantae; phylum Streptophyta; class Zygnematophyceae; order Desmidiales; family Peniaceae; genus Penium; species Penium margaritaceum. Next base: position 193,729 of record SZWC01002438.1, read on the forward strand.
CATGTATACCAGCCGAGAGGTCACAGTATGAGTAAGTATGGCAGTGCACAGACAAGCAACAACAATTCATCGTCAGAGTTTGTAGAATGGATTCCAGAGCTTGTTGAAGGAGTTTTCCCCTCCGCGTCACTTTGAGGGCAATTTTCATCAACAACCAATATAGAGAGACGTGAATGTTTCGAGAGTTGGGAGGCCCGTTTCTTTTTTTACCTCGCCTCCTTGTTGTGGGCCGCAAATGAGGGGGGTATGACCCTGGACTCGAGACTTTGCACAAGTTTTCCAAGATCCTAACTCAGAGTTCGTATTGTATAGGGTTACATACTGATATCCCATACACACTCCACACCAACCAGCAAAAGAGGGGGAGGAACGGAAGTCCTCGGTACTGTTTGCTAGGAAACACTATGATATCCATGCAAGGGGACTATGGGAGATTGTCTTAGAGCATAGCAAGGCCTCTCGTTGGTCGTCAATGGGATAGCAGGTTCAAATCAACCTCGCTAGCCTGGTTCCACCAATAGGTTTGGTGTTGGCCTTGCTTGTTTTCCAATCTACCCCTACACAGTTGTTTAGACTATCCCGGTAGCATGTCGTGACACAAGTCATGTCACATTAGTTAGCCAACGATTCAACTTAAATTGTTGGATCAAGTCCAATTGTCATCGTGCATGTTTTAGTGTCATCAATTTACTTCTTCTTATCAGTGTCCTTCCTGTTCCCTCCGCCAGATTGCCACCGGATTGACACATGCCAATCTTCAACCACCCACGAGTCTTTGTAACCCTCATGGATCTACGTGTGCATGAAGAGCAGCCCGGGGGTCACCATCAGTAGCTGTGTTTGCACATACAATGATACTCCCTCATAATCCCGTGGTACATGTATTCATGCAAACACAGACAAGATGGACACCAAATGTAAGTGAATGTGGAACAGACAAAGGGTGAGTGTGGGATATGTGTGCAAGACACACCATACACACACAAGGAGATCAGTCATCCCACGCAATGTCACACAAAGAAGGGAGAGAGGCCAACAGTAAGAGTGGTTGACTCAAACTGAGCATGCCCCAACGCCTTTGTCAAGAAGTTCGCAAGCAGGCTCTTTCTGCCGATCCACACCACGTAAACCTGCCGTTGTTCCCACACACCACGCACAAAGTGATGTTCCACAGCAATGTGCTTTGTGCGAGAATGGAACACACCATCACTTGCAGGTACATCAGTTGCACAGGGATTGCCACAATACAGCACAAGATATTCCAATGATTGATGCAACTTACGGAACAAGCGATGGAACCAAACACTGTGAAAGGCACCAGGTCCAAGTGCAACATATTCTGCTTCCTCCGTGTTATGTGTCACTCACCCCTGCTTTCCATTCTTCCATGACACTACTATATTCCCAAGAGGAATACATATCCTTTCTGGCTTTTGCCTTTGGAGTTCCAAGCACAATCGCTGTCGATAAATCTGAACACAACTACTGGCATGTGAGCTCGGAACATTAACCCAAGTTGTGGTGTCTGTAACACATAAATCAGGACCCAAACTACTGTCGCAAAGTGGCGGGCACAGGGACTTTGCAAAAGCTATACAAGCAAGATTACTACAAAGGAAATGTCAGGTTGCGTGATGGAGACTATGTACATGGGGAACCAATGAGACGCAAGTAGGTTATCGACTTGACACGCTCCCCCACATCAATTGTGTTGACAGGTTTAAGGGGTTTCTTTCCATCGGGCATCATGGGGATGGACGTAAAAGGTGTGGATGCCAAGAGATCTGCAATATTGCCCCCTAGGGTTTGTATGTATCTACCTTGATGAATGTGCAAAAGTCCACGCTCTCGATTGCGGGAAATTTCCATTCCCAAGAAACCCTAAAACCTCCCTAAGGTCATTCATCTTGTATTTGGCTTGCAACAAATCTTTGAACTTCTACATTGCCGCCATGTCTGTCGACACAGTCAGAAGGTCATCAACATATACCAAGATAGCCACAAAGGGCACCAACACAACACTCAAGAAGAGCAAGGGATTAGCATTGCTCCTCCTGTAGCTTACAGGCTCCAATGTCGAGCAAATCTCACTGTTCCAACATCTCGGTGATTGCTTTTGGCTGGACAACACCTTTCAAAGATCCCACACACGATCTGTGCCATCCTCATAAATCTATATGGCTGGGCCATGAGGATTTCTACGTCCAACCGACCATTGGAAAAATGCTTTTTTTACGTTTATCTGATGGACTTCTCAGTTGTGCTTTACAGCGAGCCTTGAAAGGCCTCGTGCCGTGTCCATTTGACAAACAGGTGAAAATGTGGTATCAAAGTTCACTCTCTCAACCTGTGAATGTCCTTTTGCAATGAGATGAGCATTGTAGAATTCAGTGGTACCGCCAGGCTTTCTCTTTACGCAATAGACCCATCCAGCCTTTGATAACATTTTGCCCAGGAGGGAGATCAATGATCTCAAACACTCCATGTTCACTCAAAGCATCCATTTTCTCTTTCATGGCAACCTCCCACCACTCAGAATCAGGTCTTAAGCAGGCCTGACAAAATCTCCTTGGGTGTGTGCAAGGTGTAGGCCCGTGCTTCAGCCGTGATCTCTTACAATTCCCAGAGATTCACTTCATTGTAAGCACAAAGATGCTCACATCTCACCTATCCATCTCCCTACTGGGTGTCCGATAGGACTGTAGTTTCAGATTTGTGCTTCCATCTCCACTCACCACCTTGCGTACAGGCACTGTGCGCCTTGGCTGGCGTGGAGTCATGGTAGGGCGTTGCATTGTCGGTGGTCATAGACAAAGATGACCATCCTCCTCATGAGAGTATGCATGGGTAAATGCGGCGGAATCAGAAATAGGGGAGGAAAGTGACAGCACAGCCCCTCGGTCATGAGGGCTTGTAGGCAACGTGGAGGGAGCTACATTTGGACACACAGATGGAGAGGTAGGGGAAGATCTAGAGGATGCAAGGATTGGCGGACTAATAGACAGAATAGCTGGATCAACAGCCAACTCTGGCAAGACAGAGGTGGTAGAGATAGCAGCCGGTGAGGGGGGGGATGCAGCAAACAACGGAGGGGAAATGTCAGAGGGTAATATAGGAGGAACAGAAGAGGGAGTCACTGATGATGGATAGGGCACAGGGAGCGATGCAACGAGAGAGGGAGAGATAGTGGAGGCCATAGGAGGCACAAAAAATGTGACAACCAAAGGGGATGCAGGCAACATAGGGACAATAGTGACAGGATGGATAGATATGCCCTGCCCAACGGGATCACCTACACGGGGACATCCCCCACACATTGGAAGCAAGAGTACAAAATCCGAGTAAGGGTGGGAGGAACAAATTTGACGCAGATCATGCTGTATATAGGACTCAACAAAGACGGCATCACAGGAATAAAAAATGCAGTGTCGATTGGGGCACCAAAATTACCAAGCCTTTGACTATAGAGCGACGCCCAAAAACAGACACAATCGACCGTGTGTAGAGAGTTTACTCCCTTGCTAGGTGTCATTGATCCTAACATAGGCGAGAAAACCCCATACTCGTGCCAACGCTCACACGGAGTCACATGACGGGAAAGCGGGCCACGAGGCATGTAATTCCAGACCCAAGTCATAGGCCATGGCCTCGGAGGCGAGGGCCTTACGCAAACCAGGCTCAACACGCATGGACCCCATGGCATGCATTATCCCGCAGTTCCAACATTTGGACACACCATTCTGCTCTGGTGTGTAGGGAGTGGAAAGGTCATGAGTCACACCTTGCTCCTCAAGAAATTGAGTAGCGGAACTCATGAACCCTGTGATCAGAACAACAGTGTTACACATTTTGATTGGTTTGGCGTTCAACTTCAACCAGCCAGTGCGGAAGACAGCCAACGTGTCACTTTTGCGATGCAAACAAAACATCCACCGATGGTGGGAGAAATCATCAGTCAAAATGAGGACATACCGTCATCCCTGAGCCTGAGACTCATTGAGCAAGGGCTCAACGAGGTTGGCATGCACAAGCTCCAGCAGTCTGGAGTTCGTGGTGGAGGAAGGGGGGTATGTTAAAAGATGCATTTTTCCTTGGAGACATGACAGACTACTGGCTTGAGCCAGTGGTTCAAAAGTGACCAGGTCAAGTCCAAGGACGGGCTTGACACACACAAGTGACTTAACAGTTGTAGAGTGCACATGACAAAGATGACAGTGTAGCAGAAAGTGATGCATTGAAAACTGGGTGCCAGTCATATGAAAACAACCAGGTGATGACGTGGAAGCAGCGGCATGATGCGGAATGTGATACAGACTTCCAACAGCGGCACCGCAAAGCACTACATTTCCGGTGGAGCGAACACTGACAGTGGAAAATCTAGAAGCATGCGTGATTGTGAGTCCAATGCGGTCTCATGTGGGGACAGACAATAGACAGAACTCAAGATTAGGAACATACAGCACGCTAGAGAAGTAGACGGGACCAATAAGACTGTCAAACCAAACCGTCCCAACACCATGCATACACAATTTCTGACCTGACCCTCTGAGCACATAACGGTCTGAATCAACTGGATCAAGAAGAAGAAAATCACCATGGTGATAGCATATGTAATGGGTGAAACCTGAGTCGATGACCCGGCTGCCATCTGGAGCCTGCTTCATTTGGGACACAAAGTAGAAACCGAGTGAGTCATGTGAGGGGAGTGGTGGCTCTGCTGGGTAAGGACATGCACGATCAGCAACTGACTCAATCCATGACAGCACATCACCAAGAGCACGGTCATCCACAGAGAGTGTCACACCATCGTCACGAACCATCCCACATAATCTGTCTACATTGCAAGTGGTGCGCTCCCCTCCACTATGCATGCAACTCGCACCTCTGCGAGTGGTCCAGTCCATGTCACGTCGGATGGAGGATACAAGGACCCACTCCAGCTATGCAATGTGGATGTTGAGGAGCTCTCTCGTAGGTGTGAAAGCTACAGCCATGTACACCCGACCAACACTGCTCGATGACGTGTCTAATGTGCCACTGTCACAAATGACACAAGCCTGCAAGGCGTCGTGTATCGCCCATCCAATCTTGGCAAATTTGTGCTTATGAAGGCACACCTGCCATATGTGGTCACGACCATAGTTGTAAGAGCGAAGAACTCCACTAGTTGCTCACAAGGGCCCCTGGGTTCCCTTATGCCCCATATTCCCTTTCCTCTTCCTTCACTTACCCACAACCACCTCTGTGGTTGCACTTGGTGGAGGAGATGTGGAGGAGGACATCAGTGGTGAGGGAGGGTGGATGGAGGGGATGGTTGTGTTGGAACTTGAGGAGAGAGGGAGCCTTGGAGCAGCGAGCATGTGTGATTGGAAGGGCATCACTTGTGCTGAAGAATGGTTGTTCAATCACTCAAAATGATGGAGTACATATAGAGCTAGAGCTTGGGCAAGTCAGCCCTCTCACAAGCCACACCACTCAGCCATGGAGGCTAAGGCTCACACACTAGAGTCCATAATCTCACACAAGGGAGGAAATCAGCCTAGTAATCAGGCTGACCACTCCCACAGGACCTAGAGAGCTAGAGAATGCTCTCATGGCACACTCCTAGTGGTCACATAACCCATAAACCCATGGAGAATCGCCATGTGTCCATGGCTAGCACACAAGGATCTCACCTCACCTAAAAAGTAAGGAGAGGTACCTTTATCCTAGTCAGCACACTCTGACAAGGCAATCCTAAGACCAAGGACCTTTTTGGATATTTCTCCCATCAGGTCTTGACCCTGGACCTCTTGCCTTTTTCTTTTCTCAGGCTAAGGCATGGAGCCATCCCCCATGGTCACCCGGATATCGACGGTCGATGACCCCGGAAACTACGAAAATTCATATCTCCCAATCCGACCATTGGATCGGCCTCAAACTTGGACCGTAGACATTTTGCCACCTGATCTTTCCAATGGTGAAGTCGGATTGACAATCGGAGCAGGCATCTGGTACTTTCCTGGAACTTGCTCTTGTGGACCTGAAACTGAGCGGGATGGCTCCTTTCCCAACAGGTTGATGATGAGACCGATAAAGTGACAGAAGTGGCTACAACTTTACCCATGGCAGGAAGATACCATCTTGCCACTTGCACATGGTAGTCCCGCGCCCAGGGAAGGAGGGCGTCAGTCTCCCCCATGAGCATGAGCTCCATGGGCTCCAAGTACTAGAAAACATCCAAGTACTTTTGTGGGCTCCCAAAATGATCGTAGCTAGAGCTTAGTACCGAGGTGGCATGTCTGTGCCCAAGCAAGTGTAGGCACATAATGCATAGCGCCAGTATACATAAGCAACCTCTGTACCACCCTGGTGAAAGGAAGTGAACTCTTGAATGAATTTATTAAGATCAGCCTGACAAACGCGTTAATGGGTGGTTAGAACAAGCTGCTGAGCTTTGAGGGGATCCGCATCCTGCCCTGTCAGATCTGCCACATAGGGTGTAACGTCCAGAATGGAGTAGTCTAGGAATACAAGGACTAAGGCATGGACTGCTTGAGCTGCAGCAGCAGACTGTGCTACATCCGAGGCATCATAATCAGTCATGAAATAGGGCAAAAACTCCTTGCCGGTGGCCTTGGTATGAAACTGGAAGTCCCACACCTTAAAACTGAGGGTGTTTGAGTATAGAGGAGGTGGCCACTCAAAATCCTTTGCTGGAAGTATGTCAGCTTAATCAAGCCAGACAGGGCAATGCCACCAGAGCCAGGCTGCTCGTACACATGTAATGGTACACACCAGATCCAATTCGTGGATCTGTAGTAAGGGAAAAGGAAGTGTGACAAATGGAAAGTTTATGAATCAGCATATCAAGTCATCTCTAATACTTCATTCTCTCTTGATTCTCCATCAACCCCTCCATCATCTGCAAGGTCCATGTCCTCACTCTCCTCATTCACAAACAATTACAACCCCTCTAGATCCTCTACTGCTGCTCTAGCTAGGTTTGAAGCCTGAGCCTGACACTGCAGCTCATTGATCTGTGCTTCATTGTCTGCAAAATCCTTAGCCACCATCCCATGTTGGCTCACAGGGCTGTCTAGCAAGGAAGTCATCCATGACGTCACCTTCAAAAGATTCTCCACCATTAGATGTGCGAGCTAGTGCCTGAAGTTGGTGATGATGAAACTGCCAAATGAAAACAGGCATTCAGAGGGTATGGATGTGCCAGGAACAGCAAAATCATCCATGGAAATAGGCACAAAAATGTGAAACTTGCGTTGCAGCTTGAGCTTCGTGTAGTGCTTAAGAACTTGGCACATAGGACTTTCTTTCTCCAACTTGCCTCCCTCCTCTTCCAAGGTGGAGAGCTACTGTTTCTTTGCTGGCGATGATTTAGGATCCTCAAAAAGGTCCTTCGTAGATTCAGCAAGAGCAGCTTTGAGGAGTTCATCATACTGCTGAGGACGAGTACGCAAATGGTGACCATCGGTTGCGACAGATGCATGTGTAATTGATGCACTAGCAGATGAGACAGGTGATGATGCAGCTGCTGATGTTCCAGCTACATCTGAAGATGAACTGGCAGTCTCCTGGCTTTGTGGGCCGAGACCAGCTACACTGGAATCCCCACTAGTGAAGCACCAGTGGAGGGTGTTGCAGCTGCTGTTGCCTCTACATCCGTGTGTTGCACATCGACCTTTTCATAATACGGCTAGAGCAAGTACAAGACTTTGATGTGGAGCTCGGCTGCAGAGGAGATGCTCATGAGCTTGTGGGTGTGCTCTTGGAAGCGCAGCCTAAAGCGTGAATCAGCTGCTATGGCAAGCACATGCCTCTCACTGAACATGTATGGATAACTATCCATACATGTTCTATATAGCATGGTGTGTGCGTTGCCTAGACCTTTCTGGATTTCCGCGAGCAGCATCTCTTTTGCATTCAACCTGTCAACAGCATCCCTCATCCTGCTCTTTTCCTTGGCAGCCATAGCTTTTACCTGCCAGCCATGCAACTTGTCCAACATCGACTCAAGAAAAGGGATGACCAGTTCAACGTTAGATACTTGGAGTCGCTGACATTGTCGATGTGGACCTTGAATTGCCTCAAGATGAGAGTCAGTAGCACAATCACGGTCCACTCATCGAAAGTGGGCATTAGCTACTCTCCATCCCGGCCAGCCAGCCAGCCATCCAGCCATGCCGGTAGAATGGGCTTCAACTTCAGCACCCGCGCCATCATGTCTAAAGCGAAATTCCACCGCGTCTCCGTATCAAGATGAAGAGACTGGTAGGTGTTGCCTCCAGTTGTGGCCGTGTTGATGAGACTGTGTTCACATGATGTGGACCACGATGCAAACACAGCTATGGCCCGTGCCTTCTCGATGATGTCCCCAACAACCTGAACCTTCATGAAGTCGTTCACAACAAGGTTCATGATATGTTTGAGGCACCGGATGTGCCCCTCCTGCTCGAAAGAGCAGTCAGAGGGAATGATGTGGTTGTTGATCATGGCGTCATTGTCCGTAGTTCAGCAGTAAACATTGTCCCATAGACCCCACGACTTAATAGCAGTGGAGAAGAACAAACAGGTTCACAACAGTGGGAGCTCATGGAAGAGCGGAGAAGGATATAGCCATGGTTTTTAGCTTCCATTCATAGATCCAATGGGGGGTCACACTCGGGTACTTCATGCAATTATTGACCTTCCATTCATCAGTTGTGAAGCTCATGGAACTTGTTACTTTTGCTACCATGGTCTTGATGCAGGTGCACAAAGCTGCTGCAATGATGCTAGTCTGCCGCGAGATGGTCACGTGGCAGGGTGGAGTTGCTGGAGGGTTGGCATGCCAGAATGCCTGCTGCAGCCACATGGACTCCATGGCAAGGAAGGACACATATTTGTTGATGACGTCCTTCCAGACGCACATCTGGAAGTAGCACTTGTCAAAGACTGCACTCACTGTTGTATGCCACGTGCAATCACTAAATTCTCTGTGCTTTTTTTTCATGTCGTCGACAGCTACTACCATGACATTGGCAGTCGCCTTTTTCAGCTTGAGCAAGGCTGTTTCCTCCTTCACATTCTTCCATGATGTGTTGTGGGACAAGCGCATGTGCTTCTACATGTTTCTAGTACAGCCATTCTTGCAGGAAAAAACGGTAGGGCATAGGTTTCATTCTACTCTCGGTTTGTCAATGGGCTGGTCGGCCATCATGGTAAACTCATTCCGACTGACACTAGGGTCTTTTTGCTTGCACTTCACTAAAGGCTCCTTCTACGCCTCGTCATTGTCGTTGCTTTCATTTAGCAGGTCCTTGGGAGGGTCAACCATGGTGCTGGCTGGATGGTTTTTGCTGCCAAAAATGGCCAAGGAATCAAAGTCGACACGGACCAGGGAGACGTCTCGTGTCTCTTAGGCAGCAAGGGGACTCCAGAGGTGGAGACTCTACTACTGAGTCCTGCCTTCTGCAGTAATGAGCCCCCACTCTGAGAAGTGTAGGAGCATGAAGAAAATGCCCTTCTTGCCCAATTCCCAATGTTCTGTGGGGATCAGTTGTGAATGTATTTGCAAGGTAAATTGTTATGGACACTACACAAACTTAAGAAATTTTTATTGTAAACATGTACTGTGAATATGCACTGCACAACATATTCTAATGCCAAAAATCTGCCTAGAATGAGGTGGCCAACATGCAACGTGTACAAGAATAAGGGCTTACTGTAGCATTCTACTTGGGTTATTCTTGTATCACACTACAAACTGAAAGGAATAACATGTTTGATTTACAAACCAATGTAAAAATCATTAACACACTAAGTTCTGCATGTAGCACATCATGTGTTTCATGGCGGGACATTGACAATGACAGAGCCCCACCTGTGTTGCACATGCGGCAGCCTGTCATTGCGCAGCCATTGCTCGCTCATGAGATAGAGTATTCGTTAGACCTTCATTCCAAGATTCATGCATAGAAACCACCAGACCCATTTGGAGATGAGGAACAAACCAGGGATGAAACTACATTCTACATGGTAAATACCAGAAAATAGGATACAAGTCGCAAGTAGAGCACCCAATGCGGCAGATGAGTGCATACATGTATGAGGTGGGAGATAGGACATGCCACAGCAGGCCTGTGAATAACTCTGGTATAGCTACCCGGTGGACACATGGTGTTCCGTGGGTGCTCCATACGTGGACTACAATGAGGGATAGGATTACTCACTTTGAGGTCTTGAAGTGCCAGAGTGTGAACGAGATCTCTAGGTTGCACTTCCTTATCCCCCCTCCCCCCTATAGCGAGATCTGTGGTTCTTGGATTGGATCGCAGAGGGAGATCCGGATCCGTGGATCCGGATCCAGAACAATGATTCCAGATTTGGATTTGTGGATCCTGGACTTGATGTGCACCCTTACGTACAGGTGGTGCATAACATTGCCGCAATGACACTGGCGACATTAAAGAGTGCAATAGAGCCGACAACATAAGACATTGGGTACACAGATGCTACTACTGTTGATTTTGCAATGGATTGACACATGATTTCTACTGCTGCTGCTGCTACTGCTTTTGTTGTTGCCACTCCTGTTACTGCTGATGCTGCTGCTTGACTGCTTCTACTGCGACTATGTGGCTGTGGCTGCTATTGCTATTGCTACTACTGGTGAGATCTGGTACTAGAAGATGCAGCTAACAAACCACAAGATGCCTGTCCAACTGATTGGGCAAGCATTGGAGGCCCAGCATATTGGGCCAGGAATTTCCTCCAGTTGGAACCACTGCTACAAGGGCTACCACCAAGGCAATGGCTGCCCAGAGTCCAACAGTGGACGCGGCTTTGGCAGCGCCAGCTGCCTCTGACGCAACTCAGTTGTTGCTGTAAGTGCAGTTACTGCTCTAGCTGTTGCTGCTCCTATGGGTGCTGTTGTTATGGCTACCATAGTGGTGGCTCAGGCAGCAATAGTTATGGAAGCGTCATAGGCCGCCGATGGTGTGCCTGTTAAACCTCCTGCTGTTGCCCTAGCAACAGTTGCGGCTACTAAAGCTGTCGTCACCGTGGCTGTAGGGCAGGAGACAACAGATCCAATGGCTAATGTGGCAGCCTTCGCTGCCTCTAAGTCACTTGCAACTGCTGCTGATGGTGCAATGGCTGATGATGCTGATGTGATTACTTCAGCTTCCGCGCTTGCTGTACCCATGGTGATGTCTACGGCTACTGCAGCCGTAAGAGAACCTCTGGCAGCTGCGGTGGCCACAGTACATTCAACAGCTGCCATTGGTAACGTCGCAACTACTTGTACTTCAGTTGTTGCTGTAGTAGTTACTCTCATGCTGCAGTTGTGACTGTGGTCCATGGATCGCAAATCACAGGTTACACACTCTGCCACTGTTCTTCAAAGGAATACCACCATCTCCTGATCTGATACCAGTAGAGGGTGTCCTACTGATCTCTCCACCCACACAATCCCCCCTCCTTTTTTGGTTGTCCCTTGAGTAGGAAGTAAAATCCACCCCTCCTTACTCCAACCTGGGTAGGCAGGGACACACGAGAGGAATAATACTACCAACCAAGGGGTGAAGAGATTACGGGAGCATGAGGGTAAACATTGGATTCGAGGACCCTCACCCACGCTCGAGGGGTTATTCAACACTCTCTAGTTGACCCATGGTTACCTTGTTAATTTAGACAAAAACCTACTCAGTTGGCTAATTGATCACAAACAATTGATGGGCGGGAGACCCCTTCCCACTGGGTACACCAGAGTAATTGGGTATGCTGGTGGACCCATTCAGAGCCAGCCCACTGTTGTTAGTAGAGTTGGTAAAATGGGGTAGAATAGCAACGTGGGTATGTGGTGTAAAGAAAATGAAAAATAGAGGGTGGGAGTGCCAGGAGGAGAGGTGAAGGGTGGGGGGGAGAGGTTGCTCCAGACCCATCAGCTGCAGCAACACCGAGAGAAAAAGGCAATGACAACATGGGAAACGTGGGTACTTGGGAACGAGGCAATGTAGGGAGGGGGTAATGAGTGAGGGTATGGGGGGGGAGAGGGGGGATGCAGCATAGAAGGGAGGGGGGAGAGGCTGCTCCAGACCCATCAGCTGCAGCAACACCGAGAGAAAAAGGCAATGACAACATGGGAAACGTGGGTACTTGGGAACGAGGCAATGTAGGGAGGGGGTAATGAGTGAGGGTATGGGGGGGGAGAGGGGGGATGCAGCATAGAAGGGAGGGGGGAGAGGCTGCTCTGGACCCATCAGCTACAACCACGCAGGTGTGTGCTCAGACAACATCATCCTAAAGCAACTTTCAACAGAATTGAGGATACACATGCGCAGCAGCTGATGCAAAAAATGAAGAGGGGAACCTGGGGATACTGCGGCAGTTTCTAGGATGAGGGAACAAGGGACCAAAAAGCTTGGAGGGGGAGTACAGTGGCGGAAACGCACAGCTTTGTGAAGCAACAGGGTCCAAGACCCCCAAACCTAAAAGTGCAACACACACCTGGAGAAATTGAGTAACTACAAATCTGGACCAAGAGTCGTGAAGCCCCCCATTGGTTGGCGATGGGCTAGCGAGTTCCAATCAACCTCACAATCCCGGTACCACTGACGGGTATGACCTTGACCTCGCTGATTTCCTAATCTACCCCTGCGCAACTGTTTGGACTATTCCGGTAGCATGTGGTCACACAAGTCATATTACAATATTTAACCAACGAATCAACGTTTGTTTTGGGGATCACATCCTACTGTGATCACACTCATTTCACCAAGAGCGTGTCATCAAATTAGTTCTTGTTGCCATTTTCCCTCTAGTTCGTTTTGCTAGGTTGCCACCGGATGGACACCCGTCATCCTCCAGCCATCCACAAGTCCTTCTACCCCTCATCAATCTGCTCAGCTGCTCCTCGCTTCGCACAAGCCGTTCACCCCACTCCGCTAGCACAGTGCCAGTAGGCAGATGTTGTCTCGAGTCAGCTATCTTCAGTGGCTTGCTTAGGGGTGTGACCACACTGTGTCTTGATATAGATCTTCAAAACTTCCCCTGATCTTGGCTACAATCTTTACTTAGAGCTTGGTCGTAGACTATTGATGCACTTATGATCAGGCTATGTCGATCGTCGATCAATCAATCAACAAATCAATTATTGATAGTTGTCCGAGAGTTGTCCGGTATCCTTGTGTGTGTCACTTTGGTGTTTGCTCTCAGTGGTACACATCAGTAAACCTCGCTCCTCCCCTCATCCCAGCATCACTGCACAGGGATGCGCATTGCCAGTAGATACATATGCTGCTCATTACATTCTAATCATCAAATCACAGGTACAAAGTGGACAGGGCAAGGAATGGGATTACCCTCTCTCCTGATCCCAGGAGATAGTGTAGTATAGTGTAAAATAGGCAAGCAGAAAGTCAGGGGAGGGAGTGACGCCCCTCCATTGGCCTTCTGTCTTGCAACTTTTTTTTTCTTTTCTTCCCTTCTTCACATTGGGCACAATACAAAAAAAATACTTTTCAACATTCCTCCCCTTGTGTGTCAAAGGGATAAGAACAAAACAGCAAGAAAACAATCAAACAAAAAAACCTAGCCTTGTGCCTCCCCTATTCACCTAATCGTTTTTTCTTTCCTCACGCATGGCTACATCTTTGCATTGAGTGCACCATGTTACATGAATCCTTTGCTACATCTTCTCAGCTCTTCCATGTGTTCATTCCACCCATTCATGTAGCATGCATCATTCATGTGTGCGGAGTTTGTTTATTCATACCCTCGGTTTCTACCTCATATTGGGGGTCCGAGTTATAAGAGTCATGCCTCACGTGGACAATCCCATGCACTCACTCAGCACATCTTGCTGTTTGTGATCAAGCACCTTTGTGAAAAGATCTGCCACCTGATCCTTTGTATCAACGTGCTCCAAGCGTACTTCATCAACCAATGCGTTCCGCGCGTAGTGGTATTGGCGTTCTACGTGTTTTTTCCTGTCATGCAGAACCAGATCCTCACTTAAGGCAATCGTGCCTTCATTGTCACAGTACATTGTTGAAGGCTCAAGCTGATCAAATCTAAGCTTGCCCAACAGCATGTGCAGCCAGACTACTTCTCGTTTTGCCTCGCTTGCCGCAATGTATTCTGCTTCTATGGAGGACAGCGCCACAACTGACTGCTTCTTTGATCGCCAGGTAACAGGTGCTCTTGCAAGCAGAAAGACGTAGCCTGACATGGACTCTTTTCTTTTTTTTTTGTTTTTTTGGACTGACATGGACTTGCTTGTTTTCTTGTCACCAGACAAGTCAGAGTCGCAGTAGCCTAGGAGAGTCACATGAGAGACTGCTATGTAGCAGATCTTCATGGTAGACAAGCAGCGGAGGTACTTGACACATTACTTAGCTCGGAAAACATGTGTTCTAGTTAGGGCCTTGTACCCCTGGCTGAGCAGACCAATAGCATAGGAAAGATCTGGCCTTGTTCTCATGAAATCATTCATTAGGGAGCCCATGATGCTTGGATATTGTTGAGCATCATGGACATCAGCCAGCATGTCAGTAGTCACCACATTTGTAAGACCGTGATCCAACTGCAGTGGTGTTGCTATAGGCCGTGCGCTTGATGTAGGAGTCCTGCAAAAGAGTAATGTTAGCAGGACCTTGGCATACTTGTATGCCAAGATAGAATGTGAGCGGACCCATGTCCTTCATCCAAAATGTTGTGGACAGTGCAGACTTGAAGACAGTGATATCACTCTCTTCAGCCATAGCACTTCCAAACAGAATCAGATCATCCGCGTAGATGATGACACCAAAGTTTATGTCGTAGTATACAGAGTGGTCAGAGTGTAATTGCTGTAGTTGGTGCTCAAGGAAGAAATGGTGGATCTTTCTATTCCACTTCCGTGGTACCTGCTCAAGACCATAGAGGGCTTTGCGCAGCAGACACACTAGATATTCCTCCCGTGGCTACGTAAGACCCTCTGGCTGTTGCATGAAGACCTCCTCCTTAAATTCACCATTGAGAAAGGTGGACTTGACATCCATCTGATGGAGATACCAGTCCTGACTTGCCGCCAGAGCCATGATGACACGAATCAAGGAATGTTTTGCCACCAGGGTAAAGGTATCTCTGTACTTAACGTCGCGCACCTGACTGAAACCGCGCGCCACGAGGCAAGCCTTGTATTGACAAGGTTTGCCAGCAGCATCGAGCTTTGTTTTGAAGACCCAATTACAGGAGACAACCGGAGCCCCTGGAGGAGGTGGAACAAGGTCCCATGTTTGTTGCTTGAGAAGCTATTCATACTCTTCAACCGCTATACTGCGCCATTCAGTAGCCTCTGGGCGAGTGAGTATGTCACAGTAGATGATAGGATCCACAGCCTAAGTGACAAGAGCAGCCTCAGAAGTAGCAGGTTTAGTGCTGAGAAAAGCAGTCTCCAGAATTTTGGCTAAACCTGCTTGTTTAGCAAGTCGCACTGAGCACCGTGGGGGCTGACCAGGTTTCTAGTCCCGCGGGTAGAGTTGACGGGGAAGGAAGACATTCTGCTACTCTTGCTGCTGTGGATGTTGTTGTTGTTGTTGCTGAAGGTCAGGAGGGTCAGTCACCAGATGAGAAACAACAGGTGGGATGACACCATCGTGTTCATTAGCTTCAAGGTCCACCTGAACTTTCTGGAAGTCAGACGGGGAATCACCCAGGGGTATTGTGTTCTAGATTGGGGCAGGAAGTGCAGCGTGAGGTGTGGAGCAAAAACGGAGGTGCTCATCAAGTTTCATACTGTAGCTACAAAAAACATTCTTGGTGATGGGATCGTACAGGAAATATGCTTGTCCTGCAGCTTCATAACCAACCACAATGCCCTTGCGGTAGTGGGATGAGAGCTTGTCCCTGCAAGAGGGATGAATCCAAGCAAAGCTTGGGCTGCCGAAGACCCTGAGGTTGCTGACATCTGGCCGGTGCCCAGAGTAGGCTTTGAAGGGCGATATTGAGTGTGGAAGCTGACGACAGGATACAAGGTTGGAGATGTGTGCAGCTGTGTTCGCAGCTTTTTCCTAGAATGATGGTGGGAGTTGTGCATCGTGGAGCATGGACCTGGCCTTGTCCAGGAGTATCCAGTTCATTCTTTCAGCTTTCCCATTGTATTTCCAGGTAAGGGGCACGATAGATTCCTGGCGAATGCCCTTGGCTTTGCATAAAGAGCCGAGAGTTTGATTGAAGAATTCAGTGCCGTTGTCTGATCTGCAGCATCTGATAGTCAAGCCGGTCTCGTTCCAAACCATCTTTGTCCAAGAAATAATGATATCCGCAGCTTCAAACTTGTGACAAAGGAATTGCACCCAGGTGTAGTGGGTCTGATCATCAATGAGAAAAAAAACATCGTTTGCAAGACAGTAATTTTGTGGGGATCTGGCAGAGGTCCATGTGAATGAGTCCAAGTTTTTGTGTTGTCTTGGCCGCAAGATGACTTGGAAACGGATCTTGGGATTTTCGGCCTACAAGACATCCTTTTCATACTGCGTTGGCAGCTGGTGCAGTGATGGAGCTGGGTAATGAGTGAGCCACATGCTTCTGTGCCATGCGAGCCAGAGTGCCGTAGCCGGTGTGTCCCAATTTGCGGTGCCATAGTTCACTTAATGCCTGGGTCTGAGATGAAATATCAATCTGTGGTTCTTCAGTTGATGTTGCAGCAAAGACCAATTCTGGTTCTGAGGAATCAGCTGCACTGTTAACTGTATGAGGGATAGAAAGAATCCCTTTCCACTTGGCAGCAACAGCAAGATCTGTTGAAATGATGCTCCTCACCATGGCAGGAGTGACTCCAAAAAGGAACACCAATAAGACAAGCCTTAGTGGCTTAGTGGTTAATGGTGTCCACCTCTAGAGGCAGGGGCCCGGGTTCAAGTCCCACAAGATGAAATTCTGCCCTGCCTCAAGGGAGGTGGAAAATAGATGCCAGGAAGCTAGCTCAACCTCTAGAGTTCCTCTTTAAGTTTCTAGAAGGCCAGGTGAGGGTCCAGGAAGGTGGCACACCTTCTAGAAGGGGTGACTTGTCCTACAAGGCATCTAGAGGTGTCTTGATCTTCTGGACACCTTCCCTCCTACTAGAAGCAAGCTGAGGAATCTAGGAAGGGGCAGAAGCTTCTAGAGGAGGGAAGGGA
>SZWC01002438.1:212965-230192 GCA_023375785.1 Penium margaritaceum
GCCTTCCTAGGTGGGAAAAGGACAGCCTACCAAGGAGCACTCTAGAAGCCATAGAATCTGCTAGGAAGCTCCAAATCTGGCATGCTTTGGTGTTCTGGAAAGCTTAGATCAGTGGCTATAAAATGCCACTGCTTGTGAGCCTTGATCAAGAGTTAATTCCCAGTCAATTGAGGCCAAAACTATTGGCTCACTCTCTGACCAGATTTTGCCATCCTTGAACCAATTGCCTCCACAGTTTCAGTCTCTGCAAAAACAGTTGGTGGTGTGAACCAGCCACTGCTAGGGACCCTCCAGGGTGCACACTCACCCTCAGGCCAACAAGATCTCCTGATGATGTGAAAACCTTGCAGCTTTTGTCCAGATCAAACACCACTCTGAAACCATTTTTGTTCAATTTGGTCACTAAGAGTAGATATGATGAGAGTTCTGAGACATGAAGTACATCTNTCTTCTGGACACCTTCCCTCCTACTAGAAGCAAGCTGAGGAATCTAGGAAGGGGCAGAAGCTTCTAGAGGAGGGAAGGGAAGCCTTCCTAGGTGGGAAAAGGACAGCCTACCAAGGAGCACTCTAGAAGCCATAGAATCTGCTAGGAAGCTCCAAATCTGGCATGCTTTGGTGTTCTGGAAAGCTTAGATCAGTGGCTATAAAATGCCACTGCTTGTGAGCCTTGATCAAGAGTTAATTCCCAGTCAATTGAGGCCAAAACTATTGGCTCACTCTCTGACCAGATTTTGCCATCCTTGAACCAATTGCCTCCACAGTTTCAGTCTCTGCAAAAACAGTTGGTGGTGTGAACCAGCCACTGCTAGGGACCCTCCAGGGTGCACACTCACCCTCAGGCCAACAAGATCTCCTGATGATGTGAAAACCTTGCAGCTTTTGTCCAGATCAAACACCACTCTGAAACCTTTTTTGTTCAATTTGGTCACTAAGAGTAGATATGATGAGAGTTCTTAGACATGAAGTACATCTTCCAAGAGGTGAGAGACGAGTTTCCCTTTCACATGATGGAGATCCGGACGGAGCCGGTCCCTGTTGCTGGTATGATTCTTCCATCTCCCATGCGAACAGCCTTGGGAGGTTGCAGAGGTTTGAATGTTGTGAACCGGTTTTTGTTGCTGGTCATATGTCTTGTGCATCCTAAATCGATGATCCAAGCCAGTACTCCAGCGGCCAAGAGGAAATCGCTTTCAACGGAGTAGAAAACCAGTTCTTCCATGGTCACCCTTCCTGAGGGTTTAGATTCAGAGCTGTTTGGTGTTGTGTCAGGTTGATCCAAATATTGAAGGTGAATGTCATATTGATCCGGGCCTGCCACCGTACCTGATGATTATGGTGAAAAGAGCGGTGACGTAGATGTGGAACTTCTTGCATCTTGAGCCATCATTGCCTGCTCAGCTCCAGGCTTGAATCTTGCACTCTTTGGGCAGAATCTGTTGATGTGGCAAAGTTTGCCACAATTTCAGCACTGAGTGTTGGCAAACGCTTTGGTTCCATGGGATCAAAACGGTCCTTGTGCCTTTTGTCACTGTCGAGGTGGGGATGTCACGTGATGATGGTTGTGAGCTGGAGTGTTCATTGAAGTAAGGCGGCCTTGTCCATATCCAGGATGTCCAGAGTTTTGGGGATTTGTGGGATAGAACTTCTTTGGCCCTCCTCTTTGAAATCTTGCCTAAAGTGTTGAATCAGCTGATCCCGTATCCCTGCTAAATTTTCTTTAGCTTCGAAGATGGAACCACGGATGCGTTTGAGGGTTATCGCAAGGGATGGTTCTGGGAGATTTCAGCTGCTTGAGGAATCATTTGATTCCCTTGAGCTGCTCCTTGTTGGCCTCCTTCACCATTGCGATTTTGAAGAAGTTGAGGTCAAAGTTCCTATTGTTGAATTTTTCGTTCTTGTTCTTGAATCTGTTTGTCAACAGCTAGGTTTGGCTCTTGTGAGACCAGCAGCTATTCAACTGTAGAGTAGAATTGTTCAAGAAGAATCCCAAGGAGCTTGGACCTCTGGAATAGCATGTTCCATGACACCGATACGTTCCACCGAAGCCTTCAGCTGAGACACGTGATCATCGATCTTTGCTTTGGTCTCCATCTTCAAAGAGTAGAGTTCATCGAGCAACGCCATTTCATCTTGTTTTCTGACCTTGTCATACCTGTTCTTCAATGTCTTCCAAACCTGTCAGGGGTTCAAATCTTGGTTTCCATCTCTGATCAGAAAATTTCAGTTGTTCTGAGACTTTGATTTCCAAGAGTGCAAAATCTTGTTCGTCCTTGCATTGCCATGTTGCTCGTTCTTCCGTTGTGGCATTGGCTGCAAGCTGCTCAGTTGGTGGATCTTATACCACACCCGACAGTCCTTTGGCCAGAAATACCATACACATGTTGAAACTAAAATCATGGTACTTTTCTCCATCAAAAACCTGCACTTTGAAGTGATCTGATACACATCTGCTTGTCATGGCTGGCAGTAGTAGTAGCAGAAGCATTTGGTGTTCGCGGATGTTTGAAACTCTCTCAATTCAAGGCATTACCTGGCCTGAACCAGCGATCTTAGATCAAGCTTGGCTTTCAAATGGCACACCTGCTCTGATACTAGATGACAAAAAGTACGATCATTGAATGCCTTTGAAAGTTCTCTTGACAGTCGCACCAGTCACAAAACGTCTGCTCTCAAAGAACCAGTTGCAAGATACAACACCAGAGAGCAACCCAATGACACCAGAGGTAAGAATTTGGTCTTGACAATACTTGGTAATGAAAGGGAATGAAGAACAAAGTGCTCTACTGCTAGCTTTCATCCTGGTGCTTGCTCAGTTGCTCCTCGCTTCGTACACTCCGTTCACCCCACTCGCGAGCGCAGTGCCTGTCGGCAGATGCTTTCCCAAGTCAGCTATCTTCAGTGGATAGCTTAGGGGAGTGTTCACAATGTGTCTTGATGTAGGTCTTCAAAACCTCCCCTGATCTTGGCTGTGATCTTCATTTATAGCTTGGTCATGGACCATTGATGCACATATGATCAGGCCATGTCGATCGTCGATCAATCAATTAACAGATTGATAACTGATAGTTGTTCGAGAGGTGATCCGTGTCCTTGTGTGTGCTGCTTCGGTATTTTCTTTTGATGGTACACGTCAGCACACCTTGATCCTCCCCATGTCTCAGAACCTCTACACAGTGATGTGCATTACTAGTAGATACAAATGCTGCTCATCACATTCTACTCATTGAATTACACATACAAAGTGGACAGGGCGAGGCATGGGATTACCCTCTCTCTTGATCCTGGAAGATAGTTTAGCATAGCGTAGGATAGGCAGGCAGAGGTTCAAGGGAGGGAGTGGCGTCCCTCCCCTGGCCCTCTGTCTTGTACCTTTTATTTTCTTCGTTTTTGCCCATTGGACACACAACTAAAAAACTACTTTTTAGCACTAGCCACCGGCCAGTCCTCTTAATAGCGAGGGATAGCTGCGAGCCACCCACTCACTATTGTGAGGTGGTAGGGCCATCTCAGCCCTCCCGCTTTACTCCTTCCCATTTATCATGATCCTTCCCGGTTCATGACCAACAAGTGAGATTGTCAGATTGAGTCATCAACATTATGAAAGAAATCTAATGATTTCAGTCACCAACTAAACACGAACACTTGCATGGCACTTTCAGCTAAGCTGCAACTTGCTGGGCAGCATGGATAGTTGCCTCCCCCCCTTTAGGCAGGAACGTGCGTGTGACAACCATGTTGGACGTCCCCAACGTCCTATGGTTGCTGTCGATGAATTTCGCATGGCGGGAATGTTTTTCACTATTGTTGCGGTCATGTGGTGTCCCCTGCCACGCCCGATTTGTGCCAATTGCCAGCTCACTCCATGGCTCGTTGACCACTCCTGTGGACAACTGAGATTCAGGCTCCCATGTGTTATGTTAAGGTCCAAAACAAGTCCAATGAAGGATGTATTACCTAAAAACCACAAGATAGAGCACACCAATCAACAGTATTTCACGCTAAATCCAGATTGGATTGAAATACTCTTGATATCTATGACTTGTTGTCACAGTACTCATACATCTTGTGTCAAAACGTCCTAGAAACATTTCTATCTTAATCATAGATTATGCACAACAGCATATTGTGGTACTTCATAACACCCTCCAAGACGAGACGAGCGGTCTCCTTCGTGTTCATGACAGTGGTTGTAGGAATGAAACGTGTCATCATTATAACAAGATCTACAACTACTGGTAATAAATCATGACCATGAGTTGTGTCAGGAAGATCAGTAACAAAGTCCATACCAATGCACTTCTACAGACTCCCAGAGATGGGGAGCTATAGGAGGAGTCACGTAGAATGTTTTTCTAGACTTGTTCCAAATGTTGTAGTTTTCCCCTCATTATGCATAGTTGTGGCGCCGGGAGGCGTTGACAGGCCGCTGGAGGGGGAAAAATCCTTGCAGTTTACTGTAGCTACCTACAGAGTACACCAAATCCAAACTGAATTGAAATTCCTAAATTCTAAGAAGTCATTAGATCTGGTGCGATTTGAACCTCCAAAATTGGACAAGTAACGAGGGAGCTTCCAAAGTTAGGGTGTGCGTGGCAGCTCATGAGGGGGCAGCAACGATTCGCTTCATGTGGCAAATCATCCTTGGAAGACTGCCGAGTCATTCCGGTGGATAACTGGCGAAAGATAGTAGTACAGGTTGCTACTAGGGAACTTAGCCTAAATCCTGGCTTGAAGTTCGAAACTTGATAGTATAGTTTGTTACTCAGGGACTTCGTAAAAATTTTGACTTCAGGTCTGGGGACAGGTTTCAAACCGCTTCAATGCCCATCATCAAAATCGATTGTCAACTCATCGAAATACACTCCAAAAGCATAGGGGTACCATTACGTGTAGGGAAATCCACGCCTCTGGAAAGGCATTAGGATGGATCCTTGATGTGCAAGAGCGCCTCGGCGGGCGGACACCACACCCGTGACTAAATGAGTAGATGGATTGTGTGTCGTGCTTTGGCTAACGTAGTGGGAGCTATAATTAACCTGATTGCATATGGTTTAGTCAGTTGGAAAGCTTGAGAGTGGCCCTATAGCTCGTGAGTTCATGTCCATGTCCAAAAACAAACACAACATTCTGTCATTCTCTTCGTAAAAGTGAGTGTCTCGCAATTTTGTCGGACTCCCACAAACAAAGCCTGACGTAACTAGAAGGCTTACCCTTTGACTCAAACCTCGCAAGAAACACGGCCGTGAACTCTCATAGGAGATCCATCGGGCCACGTTGGAACTGCCACCTGTTAGTTTATAACAAAGGGTTATGGGCTCACAGCCCTGACCGGTCTTCAAGTAGCTCACGACTTTCGAGTTGCATGGAATTTTTGTCGTGGTTGGCGTCATCGTTAAACTCTGAGGACCTCGAGTGGAAGACTACGCAAGTGGCACAAAAACAGACGTAGCCTATATGGAAGTATGCCATCGACCATGGATTTGGGCTGTGGAGGTGGCACTTTGAGCTCCACCTTGTGCATAAGGGATTGCTCCAGGTCATGAAGGGAATGGAAGTGCTCATCGAGGCAAATTCTACCAAAGAGGAGAAGCAAGTCTTTGTGAAGAAGAACACGGATGCGCTCATGCTCTTGGAGTTTGTGACAGCCAAGTCGTACTCGTGCTACTTCCAAGGATGCACGTTGGAAGCCAAGGATTGGCAAAAACTCTACACCGTTCATCAGTCCAAGTAGCTTGCAAACAAAATCTTTGCAATCAAGTGACTCCTCATGGTGAGAATCGAGCAGAGAGATAATTTCATTACCACAATGTAGCAGATCGAGTTGTTTGTCTCATAGTGCAACCACGTGGGGTGAAAGATGGATGCAAAACCGTAGGCGATGGCCCTCCTCTTGGCCCTTCCTCACAATTGGAGCCCTCTCATCAACGTCTTAGGAGGATTGACAAAGGATAATCTCACCTATGGCACAGTTGCATATTACATCCGCAACGAGGTGCAGGGACGGAGTTGTGGGGAGTCCTCACTTTCCTCATTGTTCCTTGTCACCAAAATGTGTGGTGGCGGAGTCAGGGGCAAGGGAGGTGGCGGACATGGCGGTGGCAAGAAGGGTGCCAAGAAGGGTGTGTGCCGCAACTATGGCAAGGAGGGCCACTAGGCCCTTGAGTGCACCGAGGAGGCAAAGGCTGGCGGCAAGGACACCAAAGGTAAAAGACACTTCTCAACGGCACTCAAAACCACTACCTTAAGAAGGCTTATCGACATTATCTTGACTCCAATGTAGAGGAGCTCACGTAGGTCGAGAAGGTTGGGTTCAACAACTACACCAAGTCCAGCAAGCCCGTGGTAGTTGTGAACGACAAGGTCAATCCAACGGCCAAGGAGATGTGGATATGGAGGTGGTGGTTGGTGGGAAGCGAGTGTAGCGCGTCATGAAGGACATGTAGTACATACCTAACTTGGCTGACATTCCAAGTGTCAGCCGTTAGACAGACAAGGGGTACAAGGTGCTCTTTGGGAGAAGGAAGATGGTCATGTGGAAGGACGTTAGTGGCAAGACCATGCTGGAGACTAAGTGTGAAAGAGGCCTCTACATTGTGGA
Organism: Penium margaritaceum; assembly: GCA_023375785.1. NCBI lineage: Eukaryota > Viridiplantae > Streptophyta > Zygnematophyceae > Desmidiales > Peniaceae > Penium > Penium margaritaceum. Next base: position 219,566 of record SZWC01002438.1, read on the forward strand.
GACCAAGGTGATCCCCACGTCGATGGATTCAGCAGACTTGCAGGAACGCACCATCAACCTGGCCAATGGAGGAGGCGCTGATCTGGAGCTCTAGCACCATTGACTGGGGCATTCCTCAGCCACATTTATGAAGGAGATGGCGAAGTACAAACTGGTACGCGACCTCATCATCGACAGTGCTGAAGAGGCGATAGATGTAGCAACGCACAAAAAGTGTGAGCCTTGCATTTTCAGCAAGGCGAGGCACAAACCATTCAATGAGAACGTAAATCACGCCTCAAACCTACTGGAGGTCATGCACAGTGATGTGTGCGGACCATTCAAGACAGTTTCAAAGAGTGGTGTGTGCTACTTCGTCACTTTCATAGATGACCATAGCAGAAAATTCTACGAGTAATTCCCAAAGCAAAAAGGTGAGGTCCTAGACCGGATAAAGGAGCATGTCACCGTGGTGGAGAGGCAAACTGGCTGGAAGGTCAAATCGCTACACAACGACAATGGCAAAGAGCACGTTGGCTGTAGCAGATGGCAGAAGCTGTAGGGTATAAAATGGAAACAAACAACGCCATATTTGCCCTATTCTAATGGCATGGGGGAGTAGGAAAACAAGACGTTACTGAACATGGTACGAACCATGTTGATGGACGCGGAATTTTACTGAAGCTCCTAGGCGGAAATCGTACGTACGTCGAGCTACACCATCAACCTCACCCTAACAGCAGTGCTGAAAGGAAAGAGCGGCTACAAGATGCCTTTGGAGGTTTGGAGTGGGCGCAAGCCAAGTGTGGCACACCTGAAAGTGTTTAGGTGCAAGGCACATGCAATGGTATAGGTTGTGTAATGATATCTCTTCCTTGGCTATGAGAGCGTGCATAAGGCGTACCGGCTCTACGACATGCGCAAGGAGAAGATAATTTGTAGCTGCGACATTGAGTTCGACGAGCAGTGGATTTACATCAGTGTTGAGAGAACTGTGGAATTCACGTGCAACAAGTACGTATCCCATCGCTGAGCTAGGATGAACAACATTTACAGTAAGGTCGGCTACATTGAAACCAGTGGATCTGGCTGGAGGTCCTACCATAGAGGATGATATATTGGAGTGTGGACGGTGTTAAGGGTGAAGAGGACTATGAGACGGACTGTTGGGGGAAAGAGCCATGCCTACATCGGTGCCTGCATGGCTCAGGGTCGACGACAAGGACTTGAGACTTAGGTCGTGAAATTGGGACCTTGGCATGGGCAGTGGTCTGTGACATGAGATTGGGAGGTGAACCATGAGGAGAATGTGCGAAGACAATGATAGGTACAGATGCTGACTCAGGAGATGCAGGTACAGAAGATGGAGAATAATCTAGGGAGGAGGTGGAGAGGAAGGTGAACGGGGAGGATACACTGGGAGAATCACTGTCAGTGGACATGACCGATGATGATTGTGGAGAAGGTAGAGAGAAATCAAAGGGAGTTGTGGTGGAGAAGCAAGGAGATAAGCCCACAAAACCGGAGGCTGAAACATGCACACCCTACACAAGCCAATGGAGCGAGGATGGAGAAGAGGTGGGGTAACAAAAGACAAGTTATGCGGAAAGATGTCCTCAAAGAGAAACGTATTGTGTGAGTCCATGACACGTGACTGGTCAGCATCCCAAAACTGCCAAGCTTAGGAAATGACAAGAACACCAAGGAAGGTATAGAGGCAAGCACGAGGGCTACGCCTGCTGTCACAAAATTCCTCAAGGAGCTAGACAGCAAAGACAAAGCTCCACATGCGAGCAAGACGCAAGGCAGCCCGGCGACCAAACCAATGTTAAAAGGGGGTGATATGACAAGGAAGGGCTTGTAAGGAACACGGTTATAAACCCATGTCGTGTAAGACATGGCCTCAAAGGAGACAGTGGAGAAAAGTCAAAGGTAGTAAGAATAATGTGGACACCATCGGCAAGGGTGCACTTCCAACGCCCGGAGACAATTTATGGAGGTGTGTAGGGAATCGAGGGCTCCATACACACCCTGTGAGAGCACAAGAAGTGGGTAGTGTGTCCCATGAACTCACCACCACGATCACCGTGAAATGAACAAAGATGGCTATCGCATGCGAGTTCAACTTGAGAAATCCATGACTGAAGCGTGGGACAAATATCAATCTTTTACTGAAGAGTAGAGACCCAACGCATGTTTGAATAACTATCCAATGAGACAAAGGATGTACCAACTAAGGGAGGATACATGACATCAACATTCAAGCAATCAAGGGGGTGGAATGTGTGAGTTTCCAATATGGAGAAGGCAGAGAAGTGCATTTTTCCTTGGGCGCAGTCAAGGAAGTCAACATTGCAAGGAGCGAGGAAAGAGGAGGCTTCTAAGCCATGGGTGGGCTGATGGAAAAACAAGCTGTCCATCCTGGCAGTATGGATAGGACACAGGCGGTGATGCAGCAGCTGCGCATGTGCCCGGGAAATGTAGTGAGCGACATGGAAAAGTGCAGCCATAGTAGAGGAGGACGTGAAGAAGGGCATGTAGAACAAATGATCACAACATGTGCCATAAAGCAGGATGAGGTCAATGGTGCGGTGTCAAAAAAAACGATACCATGGCTAGAGGAGAAGTCCATGCCCTGCTCATCGAGAGTCATAACCGAGAGCAGGTTCACGTCAAGAGAGGGCACGTACAGCATGTGTGGAAGAACGAGCTCTCCTCCAGGGCCACCAAACCGGGAAATGCCAACACCCTGAACTAGAAGGAGCTAGCTGGAGCCAGTATGCACAAAGCGGATAGGGCCAACAGGATCCAAAGAGATAGACAACGAGCAAGAGGACGTCATGTGATGGGCGGCCCCGGAGTCAAGAATCTAGAAGCCACCAGACACGCACACAGATGCTCGAATGCATCTTAATGCAATGGTAGCAGAGCAATGCGGGAGATGCTAACCACAAGGAACAAGATAACAAGGCAAACAAACAAAATTCCGGTCTTCAGTCTATAGTATCTCAACAGGGGGACATCCAAGAATGCCACTAGATGCATAACCATGGAGCGTTCCATCAGACTCACATGCAAGTGACCTCAAACCTGTGCACACATTTTCACCTCCCTGGTCACAAAAATGACACTGATGGACGAGGCAGGAGAGTGCAACGTCCAACAGAAGATGGTCCTCAAGAGGGTCAAGTTTTGATGATGACCCATGACGATGGGATGCTAAAGGGAGGAGCTCAATAAGATCCATGTCGGCGGAGCGTAAGGACTAGAAGGGGGACCATAGAGGGTAGGTCCACCAAACGCTGGAGGTCATCTCGAGGGAGAGGGTGCTAGGTAGGACGGCGTGAAGGGTGCCGAGGTGGCGCTATAAGTGGCTACATGGATGGAGGTGGACAAGCTGCGACTGGAGGAAGCATTGGAGGTCTAGGCACAAGACGTGCCACCACTGCCACCAAAGGAACGTGCCCACTGTATCCACATCGTGGATGCCATAAGTTCATCGTCAAGAGGTGCGGGAAATTTCATGGTAGAGTGCTAGGTAGAGCCACAGTTCCAACATGTCACACTGCCAGGAGAGGAGGTGGAATAGGTTCCATTGAAACCTTTTCCTTTTGCATACCCGTTTTTGCAAAATTAGACTTCTCACCAGTCCGACCACCTTTTCCCTCCCCATGCCCTCTTTTCCCCCTTAAGTGACCATGGTTGAAGCAGGTGTGGAGGACAAGGAGGAAGACGAGGGTGAGGATGAGGCTGCATCTAAAGAGGAGGTCAGTACTGTGGTGGCGACTGCAGCAGTGGCACAGTAAACTTGCTTGCTTTGCACCGCTCTCCTCCAGTCCATGAGGCACTGCAATGTAACATCCTAGAGGGCAGCAATTCCTGGTGGAGAATCAGGTGGAGCAGGCTTGGAAGCAAGATGCTTGAGCTCGACGGCCTTGACCTCCCTGAAGATGTCAGAGATTTTGTGAATGAGGTTGTTGATGATATAGAGGAAGATTAGGAGTTGCCCAGGTACGGCATTGCAAAGGTCTTTGAGTAATTTGAGATTATGAGCTCAAAACTCATCACTAGTCTCATAAACATGCATAAAGAGTGTACTACATGTCCTGTCACGGTGGTACAATAATTGATAAGAGCGTAGGTGCTGACCAAGTCATCGGGTTTTCGACGTAGTGAGTGAGCGTTGTACGACCCAATCTCATTAGTAAGATTGTCCGGACCGACAAGGATGAGGGCTTGGACAGCGCGGGTGGACTCTGAATCAACAAGGGCAAAATGAGAGACAGCAGAGGGATCAGACTTATGGTGTTTTTACCAGAGGTGTTCCACCTGAGCCAATGCACTAAAACAGTGTTCCCAGGACGAGGAGGCAAGGTTAGAACTGAGCTATGGTGCTAAAGTCTCAGAGTTGCGCTGGCATTGGAGAGGCAATGCGAGTTCTTTGGTTGCGGCTGCACGAGTTGCGGCTGCTACTGCGATGGGAACAGATTGGCTACAGCCAAAAACAGTGGATGTGGAAGCAGGAGTGGTGGAAAATGAAATAGCAAACCCAGTAGTAGTGGACATAGTGGGGATAGAGTGAAGTGTGGGCTGCAGGTCGTTCAGGCTTAGGTCAGCGATTTGGTCTGCAAATGTATCCTGATCGCCCTGCTCGCAATGCAGCCGCTCTTTGGCTAAGCACTAGACATTGAGAGCTTTTTGGAGTGCAGGTCACTCACGCTACAGCTCTCCTTGTCGTGTAGTGTATTGTTCGTCATTGACTAGCATTGTGCCAGCAACTCCACTCTGCCGAGAAAATTTTGGCATTGTTTCCCCGCCCCATTAGCCGTGGAAAAGAGAGAGTAAGAGGTGTATAACCCTGGGGCTGTTCTGGAAGGCAACAAAACTAGACGCGCAAACATGCCCATGCTGAGAGAGAAGCAAGGACAGATGACAAGGAGGCATGCTCACCAGGCCTAGTGGCAAAGAAACAAGAGAGGAGGAAGAGCATTGGTGGCGAACGCTACAAGGATGGCCATAGTAATGATGCACATACAAGGAGGCACACAGTACCTGTCAGAGCTACCTTTGAGAGTGCACAGATTTGCTACTGCGGTGGAGACAAGGACAAGGACGCGATGGCTTCATTTGGACGCTGATGGGCTAGATGAGGCCAGCATCGTTGAGGTGTGGATGGATGGCAAAACGCTGGAGACAGCAGTGGTTGTTACTGCGGTGGCTGCTGGTACTACCTCGACCGCAGCAAAAACTTGGGTGAATATGTCAACTGCAGGTGCCACAAGGGGACTGTGCTCAACTACAGCTGCCGTGTATGTCTCAACAGCTCTACCAATAGCAGTTCTGGCAGTTGCATAAGCAACACATGTGATTGTAGCAAAAGTAGGGTTAACAGCACTGCTGGAGACCGGCATTGCCTGCAAAGTAGAGAGTGTATCAAAGGGTGACAATGAAGCTGACGTAGAGCCAGAGGCAGTTGGTGTGGCAAAGGTGCGGAGAGCAGAGAACAAATGAGCTGCTGTTGAAGCTTCTTGTGTTGTCCCAGCAAGGTTTGCGTACTGCCTCTGTCGACTTGTTCCATGGGCAACGAGTAAGGTTAGATCTTGTGGAGGCCCCATAGCTGCCATGTTCTGCGGCATCGGCAAGTAGTCTAAGGCCGACTGGCTGTGCGTTGTGTAGTTAGTGGCGTCCTCTTCTTTGTACTCGTCAGTTGGGTTGTAGTCGTTGCCACTATTGTAACCGGGACTACGACAACAGAGATGTGACCACTGCTCACGGTCCACCTTTCTCTTGCAGTACTCTACTCCTTCTTTGAAGCCATAGCGTTCAAGCACAACCATGAGGGACGTAGGGGTCAGCTCTGAGTCCGATGGATTAGCCAGGTTGCAAGCCGTCCAGCTCCCTTGCTAGACAGCTCCTTACAAGGTTGTGGAGAATGGTTGTTGTGGCGGCATTAGAAGCTAATGCACCGGGAGTTGTGAGCTTGGAAAGCACTGCTTTTGTTGCTGCTTCTGCTGCTGCCGCTACTACTGATGTAGAGAGAATTGAGGCTGCGGTAATTCGCACGTGTGTGCAGGTGCAGGTGTTGCTAGACTGCTGCTACGGTGAACACCGATGCAACCAATGTGAGCAGCAGGTGCAGCAGCCCCTAAGCTTCAACTAGAAAAACATGCCCGCTCGGATGGTGCAAAAGTACTGACGTGGCAGAGAATGCCACTACTACTGTTTCTGCCGCTGAAACTATTGCTGTTGCTACTCCTCTTGCTGTTGTCAAGAGTACCGTGGCAATGGCAGGTCACGCGTGCATGTAGATGCACGTGTTGCTGCATTGCTGCTGAGATAAACACCGATGTCATTAATACAAAGCACTGGATATAGCGGCCCATGAGCTGCAACCAAGTAAGACGTACTTGCTGAGCTGATGCAGATGCACCTGACACAGTAGAGAATGTGGCTGCTATTGCTCTTGTTGCTGCTGCTGCTACTGTGGAGGTGAGTGCAGGCCGAGGCCCTCCGTCCAGTGCGGCAACCAGAATGGCAGTGACAGCCACTGCCACACTTAGAGCTGACGTACAAGTGTGACAGCTGCAGCCGCAACTCAAGCACAAACACACTACTAGGTGTGGTAGTGGGGTGCAGATGCACGATGGGATGAAACAGTCCCGTTTGTTAGGGCTACCACTGAAGAGCCAGCGGTGTTCAATTGAAGCATTTTGAACATGAGACGTGTACTATTGGTAAGGTTACTACTTCAGATGAAGTATCTGTGGCTGCCTTGATCACAGTTCCACACCACGGTGATAAACCTGGCCCACATTGATAGTGGAAGGGGAGAGTCCCCTTTCTTCTGGGAGAGGAAATAGCCTCCCCGCTCTGATACCAATGAGGTAAAGGAATCTAGGGCATAAGGTGTGACATGCAAGAGAGGGAATAAGCACACACACACACCCATGGAACAGAGGAAATGAGGTTGGCCTTACAGAAGATACCTAGTTGGAACAGAAGTGAAAAAATGGGTAACAAGGCAACAAGGTGATGACTGCCGGTTGACCGGGCCACCTACGCTAGAGACTCAACGTGGTGCCCGGACACCACCCCAGGATCAAACCGGACCAGTCGACAACTTGCCTTCCGTGGTTTCTCACACTCCAGTACAAGCGGTCGTGTGGTCACAAAGGAACAGCAGGCCGACATCACCCAAAGAACAACCTATTCTAAGCATACATGACTAAAACAACTCGCAACCACATTGACCACAAACATATGTGGATGCATGCCCCCTACCATGTTTTTCTCCATGTTGTACTAGACAGATGCAAGGCATGTTCCGCTGATCACAACAGTTTACCTCTGAAGCACATTCAGGTTGAACATTGTTGTTGCCAGTCTTGTACTTGGCCAGCAGTGCATAATTCATCATGTGTGCGCCAATGCTGTACCCGAGAGCTTCACTTAACTTTAGTCGCCTGTAGTGATAGTGTGTGTGGAAAACGTCAAGAGGTCAATTGCGTGTCTTACATCCCATTAATAACACCATGACTATGGCTGCAGTTGTGACTCTCACTTCTGCTACCACTGCCACGTCTCTGCTACGCAGCTCAGCAATACATTTCTAGCTGCTCTAATTCTAAGAGAAGATGCATAGAAGCTTCCTAGCCTTGTCGTTGCTAATGTGACAACTCTCTCCAGTGAGTTGACACACTAGCATGCAAGCAGGTGCGTGAAATAACGAGGGTTGGGATAGGGAGACAGGTAAAGTCTGATAAGCTCCGATAGCTTTAGCATGCACAGATAGATTAAAACTGACAAGCATACAGCATAAATACCTTCTGTGGTGCACTGCAGGCAACCCATGCGGTATTATCAGTTTGTCCTGAAAGCAACCGAGACACACTACTTTGGCCTTAACTCTGCATATTCATCTCAATGCAAATCCATGTGAACCAACAAATACAGAGTCTCAAGCCAAGAACGATTACATACATACATTGGTCTAGATTTGACTGGAAGACGCAGAATGCAAAGCATGCATATCGGGCTCAAAAGTCAGTCCGCNCATGCAAGCAGGTGCGTGAAATAACGAGGGTTGGGATAGGGACACAGGTAAAGTCTGATAAGCTCCGATAGCTTTAGCATGCACAGATAGATTAAAACTGACAAGCATACAGCATAAATACCTTCTGTGGTGCACTGCAGGCAACCCATGCGGTAGTATCAGTTTGTCCTGAAAGCAACCGAGACACACTACTTTGGCCTTAACTCTGCATATTCATCTCAATGCAAATCCATGTGAACCAACAAATACAGAGTCTCAAGCCAAGAACGATTACATACATACATTGGTCTAGATTTGACTGGAAGACGCAGAATGCAAAGCCTGCATATCGGGCTCAAACGTTAGTCCGCCAGGAAAAGCATAGAGGTTGTAGAAAAATTACANGAGGGTTGGGATAGGGAGACAGGTAAAGTCTGATAAGCTCCGATAGCTTTAGCATGCACAGATAGATTAAAACTGACAAGCATACAGCATAAATACCTTCTGTGGTGCACTGCAGGCAACCCATGCGGTAGTATCAGTTTGTCCTGAAAGCAACCGAGACACACTACTTTGGCCTTAACTCTGCATATTCATCTCAATGCAAATCCATGTGAACCAACAAATACAGAGTCTCAAGCCAAGAACGATTACATACATACATTGGTCTAGATTTGACTGGAAGACGCAGAATGCAAAGCATGCATATCGGGCTCAAAAGTCAGTCCGCCAGGAAAAGCATAGAGGTTGTAGAAAAATTACAGATTGCCCCAGCAAGCAACGAGAACATTGTGGCAGCTTTCTGGTAGTTGCTGGTGAATGGGGCCACCACTTGATGGTGCCCTGGCACCAATGGGGTCTGCATCAGGGATGTTCATGACCATGGACATGGCCTAGTGGTCAAAGCAAGCTCTATGAACAGACGGTGATAGCTCACATTACAACAATTGTGCATCACAATACACCCCCTTACATAGACTTCCACTAGGAGAGGTGAGGGAATGGAGAAACATTCTCAGGGAGTTTTCTTTGTAAGAGACTGCATTGCATATAACACAACGTGATAGACGGTGCTTGAAAAATCAGAGAGACAGCAAAGAAACTCTTGGAAAAGGAAAAATTTGTGAAAAAAAATGAGCAAGATGGAGGGATACATACTCCTCCCAGAACATGTTCACACCTGCGCAACGCATCACCAAGGTGGTGCAAAACAGCAATGAATGACCTACGAGGTCCACGACAGAAACCAGTGCAAACCAGGGAACTGTGCAAGCTACTCGGCTGTCAAAATGAAAGTCCAAAAGAAGCAACAGATCCAGAGGAAAGAGCCTTGTGTACTCGAGCAAAGAAACAGCAAACGTAGAACCATCAAGAAAGTGGGAGCTGGCCTCCGATAAAATTCCTGTGAGCGGCAGAGAGCAGAGAAATTTCAGCTCGAACTGTGGATGTAACTGTCGACCACCGAGGAGTGCCTGCAGGTGAGTGGCATCAAGTCCACACGTCAGCGAGACTGACAAAACAGCGACATCCCCCCATGGCCCGTAGGCGCCACACCACACATGCACCAGGCCACAACAGATGTCACAAGAACCAAAGTGGGACAAGACATGGAATAGGTAGGCACAGGTCAACTGGGATGACCACAGAGGGACTGAAGACCAACAGCATGCACTATGATTGCCACTACAGAGGGTCTTTGTGAGAGGGTCAGCGCGATGCTACTGCGTGTCAACACCAATAAAGCATACGTCACCACAAGCAGTGTGTTCATGCACAAATCGATGCTCAATACTGATGTGAGTTCTGCGAGTGAAATGCATGCCATCATTCTTGGCAATGCGGTGCTTAATCTCATTGTCACAATGAAGCATGATGGAATGAACATGCTTGCGCAGATGCTGCATGAGACAATACAATCGAATTCTCTCACAGACAACGGCGCCCAAGACAAAGTACTTGGACTCAGTCAAGCTGTACGTTACACAACCTTGCTTGCTGCTCTTCCACGAGACAACAATTCTGCCAACAAGGAAAATGTACCCTAATCGACTGTGCGCGTCATGATCTTGGGCCCAATCACTTCCCGTGTACCTGTCCTTCATGTCTAAGGGTTGCACATGAAAACAGAAGCCTAGAAGGGAAACGGACATTGGTTTGGAGTATGTTCACCATGCGCATCGCGCAGGGTGCGCTAGGCATGAAATGCACCCCACCTGTCGCACATCAGCAACAAATGTGCTCAATTTGAATGAGTTAGAATGCTTCTACTCATCTCTATAGGTGACGGGCGATCAGCATCACATGCAATGGCACTCCATTACATGACACCGTTTGCCATAGCGTTTCTCAAGAGAATAGTTAGTTAGTGCAGAACAAGGTGCATAGATATGACGAAACAGAAGACAGTTTTCCAAAAAGCTGGTGACACCTTTACATATAGGACATGGCCTTGAAATGGTTGCAGCGACAAAGGATGGACACCGCCCTTGGAGAGTCGAGGCTTCAGTGAGCATAACAAGTGAGGAAGAAGGCCCCCCTCCCCCCCCTCTTGCCCCCTCCGCCTGTCATTCCATGGCTTCATTCAAGTGGACCACAAGCATTGTTGACCTGAGCCCC